>PVKU01000394.1:0-119386 GCA_004027475.1 Anoura caudifer
GGATTTCAGCCAGGCAGTCATAATTTCTGTTTTGGCTTTTGTACAACTCAGCTTCAGATTATGATTCTTCAAGGCTAACTCCCGTCTGCACATAGCAGCTAACTCCCACTTTGGCTTCAGAGCACCCAGCTTCAGATAAGGACACCTCAAGGCTAGAGTTATTTTTTGCATCAGCTTCTGTACCTCCTGCTTTTGCTACGTAGAGAGGGGTGTCCAGAAAGCAATAAAAGCCCCGCTCAGCCAAGGCTCGGGGCTCAGAATTTGGGGTCTGTACTCCTCTGGGCCCGTGCACGTTAATAAAGGGTCGTGCTCCGTCATCCAACTGCGTGTTGAGTCGTTTCCTTCCGTAACACCATGGCTGGCATTACAAGTATAGTCAGAAGGCACATAGTCGGCGTGGCTAAACAGGTGTAAATCACTGTCACAATCAGGTGCAAGGGACCGTTCCCGTCGAGCCCAGGTGACGTGGGGCTTCTGAGGCATAAAACACCGTCAGTCTTCCCAGAGACCGTGGTCCCCCAGAACTGTTTGCTGGAACACAGGAGTACACAGTCGACCCTTCCACGTATCAGAAACCATCCTGCAGGCAATGCACCATGACCAAAGGCGGAAGATAAATTAGGGGTGGTGGTGCGGTTCCTCTTCGCGCCTGCTGAGAGAGCAGGCTTCAGTTCATTGACAAAAGTTTCACACTCGCTACCTGGGGCTCTACTAGCGACCTTCAAGGAAAACACTTCCCTGTCCTTTAGAGTTACCACAGGTCCCCAATTACGAATGTCAGTATATCTCAAACACAGTATAATTTCTAAGGCTTTCCGAGGGAGTACAAACTCCAACAAGACGTGGAGTGAAAACTTGTTCAACGTAAGTTCCTCCCGCAAGACGAGAGTCAGAGATGTTCAGAACGTTGGTTGCTAAATATTCCCAAATATTTTCATCTCATTTGAAAGGGGTAAGTTGTCCATCACATGGGGTTAAAAAGTAATAAAAAAAAAAAGTAAGTCACCGTTTTTGAAAGGTGACTTCAAGGTCTTGTTGAGGTTCGGTGGTCCTCCATTCCTCCGGTGCTTTCTTTACTCGGGTGTGATGAATCCAAGGTTTTATTTCTGCCAATGTCACTGTGGTGGGGGTGGTGAGGAGCATGCCCCAAGGTTCAGTCCACTTTTCTTCTAGTTGGCCCTCCAGAGATCCTGTCTTCCAGATCTTGAGCAGCACCCTGCCTGCAGGCTCAAAGGAATGTAGCCAAACCTGTGGGGGAGAGGTCTCTAATACAAGCAAGGTCATTCATGACAGCTAAGGTCTGACTTAAATATTGTACATATTTCTTTACCTTCACTTCTTGATCTATATACACATCTCCCACTCCACTCACAGCCTGTACACAATTTCATGAGGACTCAGTTGAATCCCACTTTGAGGAGCCACCCTCATCCTGAACAGGGGGCAATAGGCAAAGCTTGATGCCAATGGAGATGAGTTTCTTGACACAGCTTGGCTCTTTTTCTTCAAGGTGTGATTCATCTTCTCCGCCTTGCCAGAGGCCTGAGGTCTCCATGCTGTGTGGAGGGTCCACTTGATTCCTAAAAATTTACTAATCTTCTGTGTAATTTCTGAAACAAAAGCAGGTCCGTTATTGCTCTGGATGCTGCCAGGGAGGCCAAAGCAAGGAATTATTTCCCTCCGTAAGTCTTTCACTACCTCAGGGATTTCTCCATTCTAGTGGAGAGGCTTCTACCCATCCTGAAAAGGTGTCGACAAAGACCCACAGATACTCCCACCCTCAGACCCTTGCCATCTGGGTCAAGTCTATTTGTCAGTCCTCGAGTGGGCACTGTCCTTGGTATTGTTTCCCTTCTTTCTTTTGATGGGGATCTGTTTTGGGGTTGCACACAACACATCTAGCAATTTCCTTTCGTATGGCTTTAGAAATTCCAGGGCCTGTGAGCCACAGCTTGATATAGGTGGTTAGTGAGTCCCTTCCATAGTCAGTGGCCTCATGCAAATGCTTCATGATTGGCTCCACTAAATGTTCAGGAAGCAGTACGGCTCCTTTCTTATTCTTTCTCTGTCCACTATCAGCACCTTCTCCATCAAAACCCCAACTCTTAGCTTCTCTAAGTCTGCAGTCAAATAATCAGGGTCAAATGGTGACAAGTCCAGAACAGGCACCAAAGGCATTATAAATGTTCCTTTAGCGGCTTCTTTCGCCGCTCAATCAATCAGTCAGGTTGCTTCCTCTAGCCGCTTCAGTGTCCTCCTTCTGATACCTGGGCGGTGCATGACTGCCACCTGTCAAGGTACCTGAACAGCTCCTAACAATTCTAAAATTTCTGCGGCATGCTTAATCTCCTTTTTATTGGAGGTTAATAGTCCTCTTTCCTTCCAGGTTGAACCATGGGCATGCGAAATTAGGAAAGCATTCCTTGAGTCGGTACACACATTCACCCTCCTTTTGTGAGGCAATTCCAGTGCCTCGTCGATGCAATCAGTTCAGCTTTCTGGGCAGAGGTTCCCCGTGGCAAGGCCTTGGCCTCTGCTATTCCTTCGAGTCACAACTGCATAACCAGCCTTTCTGTTTCCTTTTTCCATATAATTGCTTCCATCTGCATGTAGAGTCCAGTCTGCCTCTTCTAGAGGCTGGTCCTGTAGATCAGTTTTGCTAGAATATGCTTCATCAATTACCTCAGCACAGTCGTGTATCAGTGCAAACACGTCAAGCTCTGGGAGAAGGGAGGCAGGACTTACCTTACTTACAGTTTTGAGGGAGACGGTGGGATTGTTGAGAAGAATGGCTGGGTACCTGCCCTTTCATCCAACAGTGAGCCACATTTCCCTTTTGCTCCAGCAGGCTCAGCACTTGCTGGGACACATAACGGGCATAGGCTGTCCCAAGGAAAAGTTTTCAGCTTCCTGCAAGAGCTTGCAGGTGGCTGCCACTCTCAAGCAGGATGGCCACCCCCGATAGTGTGATCTAATTTCCTTGACAATTATGCGATGGACTGCATATGTCACTAAGCATTTGGGCGAGGACTCCTAGGGCAAGGCCCTGTCTCTCACACACATCATTGAAAGGGCTTCAGTAGGTTTGGAAGCCCCAAGGCCGGTGCACAAGCCAGGTGCACCTTCAGGGACTCAAAAGCCTGAGTACACTCCTTTGTCCACTCTAAAGGGCTCTATTCCGGTCTTTTCAGAGCCTCATACAGTGGATTAGCAGTGAGCCCAAAGTTTGGAATTCAAATGCCGCAGTCGCTTGCCATCCCCAGGAATCTCTTTAACTGTTTCCTGGTGTTGGGAGGGGTCCTCTATGGACCTTTGTTGCACCGCCTGCACCATGCTCAGACTTTTCTGCTCAGGGACACCTTCCCCATTCCCTCAAGGAGGCATCTCTTATAATGCTCTCAGAGAGGGAGGCCATCCCCATTAGGGTCCCGGATGGGCTCAGTCAGAGGTATTGCCCTGGGAAGGCCCAGAGCCCCATCTGGATTTTCTTGGTGCAACCTCTGAGCGTCTTCATTTGCCTTATCCAACACCAGCCTCCGCTCATCCCCCTTGTTGAAGCAAAGAATTCAATAAGGCTTGTATGTCTGCCCAATTGGGATGATGAGTGGCAAAAACTGATGCAACCAAATCAGTCATTTTAGCAGGATCAGGTCCATAAGAAGGGTTTGAGCTTTTCCAGTTTAACAGATCCAATGTAGAAAACAGAGTATGCGCCCAATAATATCCAGCAGGCTGGCCCTCTGGCCCTACTCCCACTGGAAGTCTCTGAAAAGGATGTTGTCCTGCCCCGGTATTTTCCTCCACTAAATTTGGTTCCTTGACCAACACGAGACTGTGATGCCAGTTCAGGTGCACTTTCTCCATTTCCCTCATTGGAGTGGATCCCCTGGGGCTGCGGGAACTCTGACCAGCTCCTGGCAGGTCATAATATCTAGATCTTCCTGGCCCCTCTGCTCTGAGCTTCTATCTTTCACATGCAAATTCCCTTTTCTCTGAGCCATTAACTTATTTTCTGTTTTTTTTTTTTTTTAACTCTGCATGCATCTTTATCATGTAAACTCAAAAAAACTTCTAGATAGGGCATTTTGTCCCACTTCCCTGATTTTTGACAAAACGACTCTAGTTACAGTATAATACAGTAATTTAAAGACCCATTCAGTGACCCAGCTCTCCTGAGTCTAAATTATGCAGGACACAAACAGAACAGTACTACAATAAAACCACATATGAACTCTAGATATATGCTCATAAATCAACAAATTAGCCGGAACTGGCCAGAAAGGGCTGTTTCCTGGAACGAAGGCTTTCCCCCCATTCTACCAGATGGAGCTCCAAACTGAGGGTACCCAAACCAAACCAGATCGAACATCATTTTTTCAGATGAAGCTCGGTAACCCAGAAAGGTACTGTTACCAGACGACCTAAGTCGTGACCCTGGATTTTAACCTGAACCAGAAAGCGCAACGATTCAATCAAACGTTCAAATGTGTTAAATGACCAGAAGTGCCGGGAGTGAGGGGGAGAATCCCCAAATGAAATCACTCGGCAGCTACTTGGGATTCTCCAAATCCAACTCCCCTGGGCCTCTCAGCCAATGGGACTCCCCGCCAAATACTCAGACTTACCGGAGAGTCCCAAAGTCAGTCCTGGTGCAGTCGCCAAAATATGAAACCGGAAAAGACACTGGAGTCCAGGCTGCCTGTCACTACCGTACTCAATAAACAATGACAGTGATTGAATCTTTATGGGCACTTTACACAGATGGCCAGCGGTCTGAGAAGATGGGGGTTCATACCCTCACAGACTATCTTAAACTCCATTTTTAAATGGCCCTTTTTATAAGGAGAACAAAGTGTAGGTAAGGGGTTTGGAATGCAGGGCAAAGTTAATTGGATTAAAAAAACGACTTCAGCATTCTCGCCCTGGGAGGTGGTCTTTAACTGCGTCCCGGGTGGTGGTCATCTCACCCTGGAGGACAGATTGAACTGCTCAGATGCCATGTTGAACTGCTTGCAGTCCTCCTGAGGCACAAAGCTGGAGCTGCTTGTGGCCTCCTAGAGTCCGGGTGGGCCACATAATCAGTTCCTGGAACAAAGCTTTTACATGCATTAATTAGTAAGCTTATTAGCTACTACCTAAACTAAAATTTTCCAACTCTTCAGTCCCCTATCAAACAGCACGTGGACTGCACATGAATGACATGTGAACAAGGTATGGATGGCACATGATCAGCACGTGATCAGCATTTGAACAGGGCATGGGTGGCACATGATCATCACATGAAGGGGCATGTATGGCATGAGATCAGCACATGAACGGCACATGATCCATACAGGAATGGGGCATCGACAGTACATGACCAGCACATGGTTGGCATGTGAACATCACGTGAATGGGGCATGGGTGGCACGTGATCAGCACATAAACAGCATGTGATCAGTGAGTGAGCGGCACACGATTGGCACGTGAACAGCACATGAATGGTACTTGATCAGCATGTGAACCGCACATGGCCAGCATGTGAATGGCACATGAACAGGGCATGAATGGTACGTGAACAGTGTGTGAAGGGGTACGGACAGCACATGATCAGCACGTAAATGGCACATGAACACTGCATGAACAGAGCGTGCACAGCATGCGGTCAGCATGTGAATGGCTCATGAGCTGCTCCTGAACACGGCATGAACAGTGTGTGAACCGCATGGGAACATGAAACCAGAAAAGACACTGGAGTCCAGGCTGCCTGTCACTACCAAACCCAATAAGCAATGACAGCAATTGAATCTTTTCGGGCGCTTTATTCAGATGGCCAGCGGTCTGAGAAGATGGCGGTTCATACCCTAACAGGCTATATTAAGCTCCATTTTTAAATGGCCCTTTTTATAAGGAGAACAAGATGTAGGTAACAGGTTTGGAATTCAGGGAAAAGTTAATTGGGTTAAAAAAACCACCCCCCAATATAGAGCATATTCCCCTACAGCCCATGGTTAGGGGGGAGGGGAGAAGTCGATGATAACAGCTTAAGATACTTTTCATAACAGTACGTATGGTGCCGAGTATGAGGTCATGTAGGAAGCCCCAGGTAAGCATTTAAAATTAGAGTGTGCAGCCATAATGGGGGGCCACGTGGTCTGAAAGGGTATAGAAGAGTCCCCCCTGGGCCCGGCTGAGGTCTGGTGTGTAAGGAGGTGCCATGTAGTTTGGAGTAAGGAGATGCCACGCAGTTTTGGATTAAGAGCTGGAGGAAGGAAGAGGAGACCCGCTGGGAAACCGGCCAGGGAGATCACGGTGGCACGGCTGGTGGAATTGCTAGGACCTGCCCACCTAAGCACAGGTCAATGGGAGGTACCTGGAATGCTGAACCGTGACGGGGAACGCTGAGCCATGGACTTCCGTTTTTGGACTTCCGTTTTTCTGAAAGAAGGTAGCTGTGACTGGAGTATTCTGAAACTGGCTTGGTTTGGCAAAGGGAGGCAGGACTGTGTGTTTGTGGATGTTTTAAAGGGGGTGGAACTGAATGGCAGAATTCCATCAGTATTTTAAACCTGTATAACTTTTAAATGAACAATTCCTTTCCTTTTCACCAGACTCTGGCATTGGGAGTCACGCTTCTTGGTGGCAGGCAATCGGACCCCAGAGCTGTTCCAGAACAGCATAGCCTGGGGTTCTGTAACAGCCTGAGTCACCCAGTCTGTGGGGTTTTATTACAGCGGCCTTAGGAAACTAACACAGACTGTAAATTAAACCATGAGATTACATAAAGCTTGCCCAGGAAGATTGTGTGGGTGCAAAAGGGAAGGACATGGAAGGAGAGGGGAGGAGGATATCTGGGGGTCATACTAAAGGGCAGGCACCTCTTCCATCACGAAAGGAAGGAAAAGCGGGGTTCAGATTGTCTGGGACTGAGTTCCTCAAAAGCAAGACTCTGGGGTGAAGATATCTGTACAATGATCTATTAGGAAGCATTCTTAGCGACAACCCGCAGGGAAGTGAGAAGAGAGAACAGGAAGAGAAAGGAGCTGAGCATGAACGCAAGGACAGCAGGGGGAGGGAAGTACAAGGGAATTAAATGGTAATGGAAAAAATACAATAAAAATGCAATTGTAACAGGGTGCAGCCAAGGGGGGCGGGCAAATAGGAATTTGTAATGGAGTCCAGAACTCAGGGTGTTCAGGAAATATTAGAGAAAAATATATATATGATGTCCCCACCCCCACTAGTCTGAGTGGGAGGATGGGACACAAGGAGCAGGGCCATTGAGAGTTGTTTTGCATAGCAACAGCTTTGCAGGTAACTGCTGGCATGGTCATTTAACATATCTATAACCTTTAACTGGTTGTATAGATATGTTGAATAGCTGTGGCCATGCTTTGAGCCAGGGGGATGGGAGTGACTTCAACCCAGGATGTGACTGGGAAGCAGCTCCCCCTGGTTACAGCGCCTGCCTTACAATGCCCCTAATCACATCACAGAGGAAGGATATTAGCAAATGAATAGGCAGCCGGTTACACTGGTCTCTGCAAGGTACTTGCTGGGTGAGGGAGTTTTAGCAAAGAGCTAGCTTCAAAAGAGCCTAGGCATATTGCAAATCTGATTACCCACGAGGGCACCCATCTGTGGGCATGGGTCCTGTGCATCTCCGAGTGGGAGCTGGGCCCACACCACGCAGAAGGGTCTGCCACAAGAGATACCATGTTCATGGACTGGAACACTGAATATTGTTGAAATACTTTAGTTTTCTTAAAACTACAATGTCCACCATCAATAATTCATTATTTAAAATGGTGGCTTACACTTTATATTAGCATCTGAAAAGTGTAAGCATTTTATTGGGACTCTCTGTGTTGTTGAATTTGTTTGATTTCAGGACAGGCTTGACAGAAAAGTAATTTCTGAACCTGCAAAGGAGGTGATCAGAACCTGGATTGTAGAGGTTTTTATGAAGGAATATCCCAGAAGTGACTCTTCTTTCAGTATAACAATGTGGGATTAAGTCTCAGCTTTGGAAGTAGAAGTAATACATGAAATCAAGATGGTATCAATGAAATAGTCCCTAGGGTGCCCTGGTTGGTGTGGTTCATTGTATTGAGCACTGGCCTGGGAACAGAAAGGTCATCGATTCCCAGAGAGGGCACATGCCTAGTTTGGGCTAGGCCCCTAGTTGGGGGAGTGAGAGAGGCTACCAATAGATGTTTCTCTCCCTCTCTTTCCCCTTCCCTTCCCCTCTCTCTAAAAATAAATAAATAAAATCTTGAAAAGAAAAGAAATAGTCCCTAGGGCAAGAAATCTTCAAATTCCCCACCTGTGAAATGAAATTAATTAATTCCCGTGCTCCTGGATGATAGAATTGTATTACAGATTAGATCTTTACATTACTTGAAAAGTTAACCAGTCACATGAAAGTCTTTTACAGTGCTCATGGCCTGGGGCGCTCCAATTTTAAGAGTCAAACTGAAGAGGACGAATTAGCAAGGGAGACTGAGAAGGAACAACCATTAGGATGCACGGAATGTTCTAGCAATGTCCCTCCTAGAAACCAAGTGAGGAAAATACACTATGTACTCTATTAATCAGGATCCAATCAAAGAAAAGAACACCAGTCTAGGTATTTCAAACAGAAGAAATTAATAAAGAAACTGGCTACTGGAAGATTAGAAGAGGAGGGGAGGGGAGATTACTCAAGGATTATTAACTTCAGGAAACCATCCCCACTGTGGGCTAGAGGGGCAGAAATGTGACCCAAAGCTCGGAGGTACGGTGTCCCCACGGCTCTGTTGGCCAGTGGAGCCCCGTTGTCCGAGCAGGAACCCAGGAGCCCGTATTTTGCAGGTGGTAGCGTCTGTCCCTGCAGTCACTATAGCCATTGTCATCGTCACTAAAGCCAGCGCTGTCACCACCACCAGTGCTGCTGCCTGAGCTGTGCTGCTGCCACCGCTGCAGAAGATGCCATCGGAAACCGGAGGCAGGAAGGGAGTTGATTCTCTCCATCTTCCACTGTCTTTCGTTGACAACATCTGAGCAGAAACCAGAAGGCATGGGGGCCTGGAGAATAATGGCTCTCTCTGCTGCGTGGCCAAGCACACAGGGGCAGAAAAGGGCTGAGAGCAGCAGGCACACGTTTGGCACAGCCCACCCTTTTGGTCACTCAGCATCCATTCTCACTCTTCTGCCTATATTTAACTTTCATGCAACAATTCTAACAACGTCATGCTTTCCTTCCGAAGAATACGCAAGGACACACTCTCTCCCCTTGCCAAAAAACAAACAAATGAAAAAGGTGAAATGTAAAATCCATCTCTGTATTCATTTCCGGGTGATGTGAAGTCCTCTTTTAGCCCAATCGCAATTCCATCTAAATATTTTATAACTCAGACTAAATTGAAGTTGGTTACCAGCACGACCTTCATCTTATATTGTTCTTGTTTATAACCCTTTTATAACTCTTCATTATCTTCAGAGTAAAGTCAAAATCCCAGAGCTTGGAGCTCCCAGCTAGACCTAGCTTCCTTTCACAACTTCTCACTACTCTAATCAGCCTGATCCATATTTTATTTACCAAACACAACTTGCATATTTTTTCCTGTGAGCCCTTGAGCTTATCATTTCCCCCACCTAATAGGTGTTCCCCATCTCTTTTTCTTTTCAGCCTCGCCTCCTCTAAGACGACTCCATTTTCGAGGCATGGTTCAGCTCCCATTCCTCCACACAGCCCTCTCCCAAAGGCGCCAGCCCTCAGGACTCCCTCCACTGCCTGACTCCTCTAGTCTCCACCACGGAGAGACCAGCTAGCCGTCCTGGCTCCCCTACTGGCTGATACCTGGCTATGGAGGATAAGGAAGATGAATTGGCAGTGCATCAGGGGCAATTCATTTGAAGCCCAAGGCACCTACTGCCCGATATCAGCTTCCTGCCGCCTCCCATAGGCCCCACGGTGACTCTGCCTATTTGAGTCTGAATTATAATTTGAAGAAGTTCGTCAATTCTCCATAGCAGACTTCAAAGAAATTCAGCTGGCCTCCAAAGACACTGTTGTTCTCAGATTACTGCCAAGCTAGCAACCTGGTTGAGGGTATTCGTAAACCACACAGCTAGCCAGCTAATAGCAAGGCAAAGACAGAAGCAAGCAAAATGCATTCGGAGAGATGTTGCTCAACAGGAATTGTGGGCCCTGAGAAAACTTGCAGGATACTGAAAAGCAGAGGCCAAGAACTAAACGAAAGTTTGCTTAAGCGATTCTGAGTCTGCTCCTGACCAAGGTAAGAAGCAAAGCAGCTATAAATCCTTCTTCCTACGGAGGTTTTAAGATATGGTTCAGAATGCTAACTCCTACCAACAAAGAAAAGGGTTCATGAGCACAAAAAGCAATTAGCAAAGAACCTAGCGACATGGTTCTTGTCCCAGTTCTGCCCTGGACAAAGTATGTCCCTTTCCCTCTCTGGATCACTGGCTCCTCATCTGAAAAAATGATCAAGTTAAACCCAATAACCCCCGTGGGCCCTTCTAATCGTAAAATCTGAAGACATCTTTGTTTTCGGCTCTCCTTGTTACAAAATATCCAATTCATTGAAGACTCTTAATCATATATTATCCTCAGGGCCACCACATAGGACTGTTCAGGTTGCACACTGAACAAATCCGGAGGGCACCGTTGACAGTGTGGTCTGTGTACATGATGCCCCTGTGTTGGATTGAGCACAGCCTCAGCATCCATGTTTAGCAGCTCTTCGATTTGTGAATATTTAAGGTTTCACATTTTGTCTTCTTAATATCCACTGCTGACTGGTCTTGGGTCTCTACCAACAGAACTGAAACTACATTAATATGTGATACTGAGCAAAGGACCCTTTCATTGATTAACTCTTCATCATGTACATGAAATGAGGACAATAACATTCATATGATATTTATTAATCACCTACCATGTGCAAGACACTTTACATGCATTACTACATTCAATCCTCATGATATCCTATGAGGTACAAACCATTATCCTTATCTTTGGGTGAGAGTTGAGGCTCTGGGAGACTACGTAAGCTGCCCCAAGGTTCACAACCATGGCCACAAAGTGGCTGCGATGAGGATCCAAAGCTCATTCTTTTCCCGCCCGTTGTCCATTAGAGCGCCTTCTGTATGCTCTGGAGTCTCCCTACAGCCTGACACTCTTGTGGCCTCATTGAACAAAAGTAAATAATGAGAACATTCAATTACCTGGAAACAGCAGTAACACAGCATAAACTTGCTGGAAAGAAAATCAGCACTCTCCAATTCCCATCCTGAGGGTGTCACCGTGGGCCTCAGTGTTGTCATCTATGAAAGGGGGGTGATGTCTTGGGAACGTCTTAGGACATTTGCGTACCAGGAAACACTTTACTAGTCTTTTTGGCCTCACCTACATTCTTGTGCAACTCTTGTGACCACCTCAGCCACCAAGAAGAGTTTACTGTGGTCCCTGCTTCTCTGTGCCTCCCAAAGGGCATCCCCATACTCCCCCCTCACCCTGAAGACCCTGGATCTGAGAACTTATTCTATATAGGCTTTGAGATGGTTGCTTATTGTCAGTAGCCCTTGTTTCCTTCCTTCTGGTGTCCCCAGCTTTGGGGGGTTTTCTCTGTGAATCAGGCATTACATTCCTCGTAAGGGGTGACACAGCACTGTGGTCAAGCAGCAGGTGAAATGAAAGAACGATGCGGCCTGCTGTTTTAAAGACTTGTCTTGACGTCACTCAACAGAACTGGGAGGCATCCTAAAGAGCAAAAGTTTCAGATCCAGACCAGGCTTTCACCAACAGTCAAATTGTTATGACTACAATTATAAGGGTGGGGTAAGTGGAGATCTAGGTAAAATTAAAATGTGTGAATTGTTTTTCAAGTACAGCTAATATTTTCTGCTCAATAACACTTGAATGCAAGATATAATCTTTTATTTTTCTGCACCAAATTATATCTGGTTCTGAGCTTTTACCTACTCAGAGGGGGAGAAGATAATCTTAGTTATGTGTACAGCGGCCTGCATCCTTCCCAGAGTTGTTCTTGGTATCAGGGCACTTAGGCCATCCTGAAATTTGGGGGAAGGTTCTCTGATTTCAGGTTTTCAACGTTCTCACTAAGAGGCTCATTACCCAAAGCCACATGGCCCATCAAAGGATGACAGCCGATAGCATCCATCCCTCCTCGCCCTGCCATAGGGACCCCACTCGCTCCCAAGACTCCCACGATGCTGAGGGTTTAAACCCCAGGATTCCACATGCCACTTCCAACCAAAAAGGTGCCCTTTTTGGAGTGCTGTGTGGTGCGGACACTATTCTTGTGGCCACTCATGTGGCCCCCACAGTGACCAAGGAGAGCTCTCTGTGGCCCCTACTTTATTGTGGCTGCAACCCTGCTACCTAAATCTGGGGAAGAGGCATGTGATTGGTGAAGCCTACACCACAGGCCACACCTTCAGTGGAAGGGAGGCTGGGGAAACAAGTGTGGGCTCTAGAGCAATCGAACGGTGAGGCCGGCCCTGCCTCTCCATGAGATGCATAAAGCGGGGAATTCCCCCAACAGGGCAGTTTTAACCTGTGGATCCTGGGGAAACCCTTACCCTCTCTTACCCTCAGCTTGCTCAACTGAAAATAAGGATAATAACACCCACCTCACAGAGTGAAAGCCCAGGGGGCAAAAGAAAAGGCTTCCTGCCTTTGGCTGTGGCAGCGTGGGACAAGGGGAGACACTCCCAGGAGAGGAACAACATGGCAGTAAGGAGCATGACCCACGGTGATTACGTTTTGATCATCAGGCAAAGACCAAGGTTGCAACTCCATTAAAAATGCAAATGATCCAGAAATCATTCCTTTCCAACAGCTATCACCGAGCAAAGAGGATTCTAGAAGGAGTCAAATTTAAAAGAAGAAGAAAAGATGCCCTAAAGTAGGACACTGCCTACAGAGCCAGGAGAGAAGGAAAAGTCATAAGGTAGGGCAGGCTTCAAACAGACCTTATCTTGCACTGAATCAGTATTACGTAACAGCCCCCACTTCTCACCCAGGGCTCCAAGTCACCTGATCCTCCCACTGGCCAGCAGGCTGCATGTTAAGTTACATAGTTGCAAGTACAGCAGCAGTGACCCTAAACAACTAAATCTCTGCATTCTTTGCTTTGCATGCCTAAGTCCCCACGTGAAAAACCTAATGTGATTTTTCCCTGTAACTGTGAGGTTCCTCTCATATTCCAGATGTGCAAATAGACAGCTGATTACCGAATCTGGTTCCAAAAAGAATATTTAAAAAACTTGTTTACTGGTATTTTTAATCTCTACAATAGCTTGAGATTAAAAATAATAATAATGAATCTATGGTTACATACAATTAAAGCTATATATATTTTAAAACACCTTGTGCTTTGACTAGTGTGGCTCAGTGGGTTGGGTGTCATCCTGCAAACCTAAAGATTATCAGTTCTATTCCTGGTCAGGGCACATGCCCGGGTCGAAGGCCAGGTCCCCAGCTGGGGGTGGACAAGAGGCAACGGGTCAATGTGAACACATCGATGTTTCTCTCCCTCTTTCTCCCTCTCTTCCCCTCTCTCTAAAAATAAATAAATAAAATCTTTTAAAAATAAAAAACACCTTGTACAATTCTATAATGTTACTATATATTCATATGCTTAATATATAAACCAAACTAGAGTATGTATATACCATTGAGTTGTATACATTTACTAAATTTTATTTAAAAATATACTAAAAATCATCGAACCGTACACTTACAATGGGTATATTTTATGGTATGTAAATTATACCTCAATAAAGCTGTCTGTAAAAACCACCCTATACAAGATTTTTAAAAGATTTTATTCATTTACATTTAGAGAAGGGAAAAGGGGTGAAAGAGATGGAGAGCAACATCCATCAGCTGCCTCTGACACACCCCAACCAGGCCCAAACCCACAACCTAGGCATGTGCCCTGACCAGGAATCGAACTGGCAACCTTTCACTTTGCAGGCAGACACTCAACCAACTGAGCCACACTCTAGTCCGAGCTCCCCCTACACAAGATTGGAAAGCAAATTACAAACTAGCAGAATATATTTGCCATTAAAATAACTGGAATAGAGACATCCTTACTGTATGAAGAACTCTTGAAAATCCTGAGAAAAACATTTCCATCTCAATGGGAAAGTGGACAAAAGAAGAAACAGACATGATCCATAAACATGAGGAAGCTCTTCATCTTCACTAGCAATCAAATACACATAGTTTTAAGAAGTAAAAGTTTTCATGTATAAAAACTGCAACCTCGCCTTTAAGGTGATACCCAGAACTGGTGAGAGTGGCTGCCTCGGGCTGTGAAAACTCCTAGATCTCCTAGCTGTCACCTGCCTTCCTAACAGAGACCGGGTTTATCCTCCTCCTTGGTGCTTCAGCGCCACCTTAAATTTCCAGCTGTTGTTATCGTACCTTATTGTTGCTGGCTATTCACAGGGCTGTATCACCCAGTTAGGTTTCAGACCCTGAGAACTGTGGCTTGTTGTTCAGGTTATTCCCAGCCCCAACAGAGTTCCTGGCCCAGAGTATAAACGTCACGCATATTTATTGCATGTTTACTGAATGAATAAGGAGAGCGAAATTGGTACAACTGTCCAAAGGGCATTTGCTTGCGTATACCGAGTTATCAAATTTTTTCTTATTTGTGGCTCAGCCATTCAACACTTAGGAATTTGTCCTAACCAAAAGGTACAAAAATTCGGATGTACAATGATGTTTATTTCAGGGTTGGTTTTAATAATAAAAATTAGGAACTACCACAAATGTCCGACATCACTAATAGATTCATTTCTTGTCTTTTTTTTATTGTGGTAAAATACACACACAACTTGCCATTTTAACCACGTTTAAGTGTTTAACCATGTTTAAATTCCGTGACATTTAATGCCTTCACAATGCCGTGCAGCCATCCCTCCTACCCAGTCCCAGCACATTTTCAGCACCCGGCACGAGAACCTCATACTCGTTGAGCAGTCTTACCCCATGCTCCCCTCCCCCAGGCCTGGCAACCACGATGTGCTTTCTGTCTCTATAGACCTATTTTAGGTATTTCATATAAACCAAACCATACAACATGTGGTCTTTTGTGCCTGGTTTGGTTCACTTAGCATAATGTTTTCAAGGTTCACCCACACTGTGGGATGTATCAGCACTTCGTTCATTTCTATGGCCGAACGATATCTCATTGTATGTATGTACCATGTTTTATTTATCAGTCGATGACCATTTGGGCTGTTTCCACCTTTGGCTACTGTGAATAGTGCCACTATGAACATTCACGCCCAAGTTTTTGTTTGAACACCTGTTTCAGTTCTTTTGGGTACATATCCAGGAGTGGAATTGTTAGATCATATGGTAATTCTATGCTTAATTTATTGAGGAAGCCCCAAAATGGTTTCCACAGCAACTGCGGCATTTTACATCCTCATGCAACGCACAAGGGTTCCATGGATTACTACGAAGAGGCCAAGCTCTTCCCAGGCAGGTCCAACCAAAGACTGTACTAGGGCCTGGCCATTTCTGCCCAACACAGGACACTTCCATGGGCCATCTTTATGCCACGGCTCCCTGTTGAGCAGGTGAAACTTTCTCAGCGCTGTGCTGAAATATGTGGTTCTTCCCACCCAGTCTCTCTTGCTTCCTCCTTTATTTTTACAGAATCAGATTTGGTCTGAAGACCCTCCCTGGCGTCTCATGTTCCTTTTCCCTTTTATTTTTCACAGGCATTAACCCCCAAAAATCTCTTGCATCTCTCATTCCATCCTGTCCTGTTTCCTGGATGACCTACCATATGACCTAGCAATTCCACTTCTCCCTACTCAAAAGCACTGAAAAGATATATCTTCAAAAAGATTCGTGCACAGATATTCATAGAAGTTTCATTCATAATGGCCCCAAATCCAAAACAACCCAAATGTCCAGCAAGAGGTAAAGGAATCAACAAATTATAGTTATAGCCGTAGGCATTAAGTTTTCCCAGAGAAACAGAACCAATCAAATATGTGTGATTAAGGATTGATTCATTGATTGGTTGATTCATACAAACAGGTTTGTTTTAAAGAATTGGCTACGTGGACATGGACACTGAGAAGTCCCAAACTTTGCAGCTAGCAAGCTGGACACTCAGGAGAGCCAACGTGGAAGTTCCAGGCCAAGGGCAGGACAGTACCAATGTCCAACTCAGTCAATCAGGCAGGTGAAGTGCCCTCTTACCCAGCTTCTTTGTTCGATTCAGGCCCTCCATTAATTTCATGGAGGCCACTCACATTAGGGAGAACAATCAGCCTCACTCAGTTTACTGGTTCAAATATTGATCTCACCCAGAAACACCTTCACAGACATACCCAGAATAATGTTTGACCAAATGACACGGCCCAGTCAGGTTGATTGTGTTTACTTGTGTGTGCTTGTTCCAAACAGTCTCTGACGATCGGCTCAGTGACACTCATAACATCAGTAAATACCGTTAAGGATGCTGACGACAGTGTTTTGTACTTGTTACTTTCTGGGGTTGGGTAGTACTTGATGGGTAGCTTGACTGATATAAATCTAAACTCGTTAAAATTAAGATGAGTGAATTATAAACTATATAAAACGAACCTTAAATTTAACTGTACAAATACTGAGACCTTGCCAGCATAGGAACTGTCTTATCTTTTACTTCCTAAGCCTTGTATATTGTCACAAAGCCTTATAGTGTCATAAAGTCTCAGTTGCTTCATCTGTACAGTGAGGACAGTTATAGCACCTACCTCACAGTAAAGAAGATTAAATGAGATAATGCAGATAAGATGATTAGCATGTATCTGGCACATACTTAGTTCTTATTCAATGTTAGCTTTCACTATCATCATCACCTCATTTATAGACATAAATCAGTTATGCTACAATCATGTAGTGAAAGGTACTCTTTAAAGTTATTCACAGGAAATCCTTCCCCTCCCTCTTCTTTCTCACAAACAGAGCAAGCATGGCACTTGCTGGAAGGGAGCTCATAAGGACATACTCTGTTAAAGCCATGGAATTTCGAGCCTGTCTCCATCAGCAGAACCAAAACCTTGAGTCAATACGTGAACATTAATTTTATTGATACAATTGTTTAATTCAGACAATTGTCACAGATGGTTGCAGCTCTGTCTCTGTCTCCATCTCCATGGGCGCAGAGTCAATTAGAAGCATGCTCTTTAAATTTACTTAATCAGACATGCCTGGCATTTTCCTATATGGCTTCTCACTCTAATGTATAGGCAACAAGCCAACTTCCCAGACTAAAGAGGACTCACTGTTCTTTTTCTCTCTCTCTCTCTTTTAAATTTTATTTACTTTTAGAGAGAAGGGAAGGGAAGGAGAAAGAGAGGGGAAAAATTGAGGGAGAAGAAACATCAACTGGCTGGCCCTCGTCCATGCCCAACCTGAGACCAAACTCGCAACCCAGGCGTGCGCCCTGACCTGGAATGGACCTTTCACCTTGCAGGCCCACACCCAACCAACTGAGCCACGCTGCTCAGGACTCAGTGTTCCCTTCCAGACATTCCTTACTTGTGGTTTGGAAACTCTGGGGCACACAGAACTTATTTACCTAAGTACAGGCTCTTCTTTTAAGCTTTGGCTCCCACTAACTCTGCTCTGTGGGTGAATTCACTGCTAGTGCACACATTCGTTCCTTGTATTCCTTAGAATCTAAGGCTTAGATAATCTATTCTAGCACACAGATTAGCACACCTGAAATCGCCTTAAGGTAAAATCACTTGTTATATCTTAGCCTCATTTTAATGTCTTAAAATAACATTTTCCCCCAGTTATAAATGTCTTGTGTTTACTGTTAAAATTTGGGAAATAAAGAAAACAAACATCACCTGTGATCTTACCACTCAGAACTAATTGCAGTACTATTAAGACTTCTATGTATTTCTATGCATTTATATAATTGTTAAAATTGGATTCATATTGTAGATACAGTTTTATAATGTATTTTCTCCCAAGAAACATTTTTTCAAGAATACCTGCCACTCAAGATGGAGGCATAGGTAAACACACCTCACCTCCTTGCACAACTATAGCAAAAATTACATCTAGACTACAAAACAACCATTACCCAGAAATGTTAGAAAATCAAGCTGTATGGAAGTCCAACAACCAAGCATTTAAAGAAGCCACAGTCATCTAGATGGGTAAGAGATGCGGATACACAGAGAGACATGGAAAGGCGTGGACAGGTGCAGAGAGGCACAGAGAGGCGAGGAGATGCAGAAGGGGCGGTCCCGCATCCACGCATGGTGGACAAAAAGCGGGAGGGAAACTTCAGGAGCAAGGGATCCCAGCCCCAGACCAACCACCCAGCCCAGGGTTCCAGAGCCAGGAGGATAAATCCCCATAACTTTTGACTGTAAAAACCAGTGGGGGTTGGGGCAGCAGAAGAAACTGCGGGTTTCTCAGGACACTCCTCTGAAAGAGCCCGAAACGGACTTGGGACTTGTGTAGACATACTCCCTCTGGGATTCAGCTCTGGGGAAATATAGCTGGAAGGGCACCAGTGGCACACACGGAGAGATGAGGTGGCTGGCATTGGGGTGAGTGCAGGGAGGCAGCTTCCTCCTAGGTAGTAACCCAAAGGCCAGGCAGTGACATTGTCCCCTCTCCGAGTCCTCCCCCACACAGAGCCTCAGAGTGGTGACACAGGTTGCCCCTCCCTGGCAATTACCTAAGGCTCTGCCCCATACAACTTATAGGTGCACTTTTCTACAATAGGCCATGCTACTAAGATAGAGTCAAAGCAGCTCTACCTAACACAGAAACAGACACAGGGCTGCCAAAATGAGACAAAGAAATATGGCCCAAATGAAAGAACAGAACAAAACTCCAGAAAAAGAACTAAACAAAATGGAGATAAGCAACCTATCAGATGCACAGTTCAAAACACTGGTTATTAGGACGCTCAAGGAACTCATTGGGCATTGCGACAATATTAAAAAAAAAAAAACAGGCAGAAATGATGGTTACATTAAGTGAAATAAAGAAAAATGTACAGGGAACCAACAATGAAGGGGATGAAGGTGAGAAAAACGTTCAATCAGAACAGCAAGAAGAAAAACGAATTTAAAAAAAAAATGAGGATAGGCCAAGGAGCCTCTGGGATATCTCCAAACGTGCCAACATCTGAATCATAGGGGTGCCAGAAGAAGAAGAGGAAGAGCAAGAAATTAAAAACTTATTTGAAAAAAATAATGAAAGAAAACTTCCCTAATTTGCTGAAATAAATAGACATATGCACAGAGTCCTGAACAAGATGGACCCAAAGAGGACCACACCAAGATACAGCATAACTAAAATACCAAATGTTAAAGATAAAGAGACAATCTTAAAAACAGCAAGAGAAAAGCAGATAGTTACCTACAATGGAGTTCCCATATAACTGTCAGCTGATTTCTCAAAAGAAACTTTGCAGGCAAGAAGGGACTGGTAAGAAGAATTCAAGCAATGAAAAGCAAGGGCCTACAACCTAGGTTACTCTAGCTAGCAAAAGTATCATTTAGAATTGAAGGGCAGATAAAGTGCTTCCTAGACAAGGTAAAACTGAAGGAGTTCATCATCACCAAGTCATTATTATGAAATGTTAAAGGGAACTATATAAGAAAAGACCAAAACTATGAACATTAAATGGCAATAAATTCACAACTATCATCAACTGAATTCAAAAAACAAACTAAGCAAACAAGCAGAACAGGAACAGAATCATAGATATGGAAATCATTTGGAGGGTTATCAGTTGAGAAGGGCAGAGAGGAGATTGGGGGAAAAGGTATAGGGATTAAGAAGTGAAAAATGGTAGGTACAAAACAGACATGGGGAGTTAAGAATAGTATAGGAAATGGAATAGCCAAAGAACTTATATGTATAACCCATTGACATGAACTAAAGGGGGAAACTGTTGGAGGGGATGGTGGTACCAGGTGGAGGGGGGCAAAGAGAAAAATTGGGACAACTGTAATGGCATAATCAATAAAATGTATTTTTAAAAAGAATATCTTTCCTGACCATCAACAGGTTTAATAAGTATAATTTTATTTTTTCTTCCCCCAAAAAAGATAATTTTAATATCTGCTGTATCAATCATAAATTGGGTTCAGTTGTAACAAAAACCTGAAGTAATAATAATCTTGATGACAATAGCTAATACTTATTGAGCACTAAAATACCAAGCACTATTCTCACCAAAGAACAAGAGAAATGATTCAAAAAGTAGGAGATGTTATAGCTTTAGAGGTCATTTCCCTCATGGTTTTATTTATTCATTTATTTTAGTCACACATATTAATCCATTTAATCCTAACATCAAACCTATGAGCAAGGTTGTTACTATTATTCTTTACATTTTATAGATGAGGAAACTGGTGGTTATGGACTGGTCAGTAAAGATGCAAATTAGGAAATAGTTGCAGAGGTGTGATTGGATGGGGCAGGTCTCATCCCATTGGTCACAAAGAGATTTCAGGAACTACTTTACAAGCGTCTGCTCAGAGAGCAGGAATCCAGTGCACAAGGCTTGGCAGCATGGTCCCTGACTTTTCCATGACAGGAAATGTGTGTGAGATTCTATAGCTGCTAGACTCTATGAATTTGAGCCCAATTAACCACTAGGAGTCCTTCTTGGCAAATACATTACTTCTGGGGTTAATACTATGCAAACCTCTGGGATTTTTTAAAAATCTTTTTAAAACTCAAACCTATGATATTACTGTCTCATATTACAAATCTGCAATTATTTTGGTTGTTTACTTGCTTATTTTTCATGGAAACGTAAGCTCCTTGTTTTTCATCACTGAATTTCCAGCATCTAGCACAATGTCTGAGACATAATAGATAATAACTGTTTTAATAGATTGTGCCATCCAAACTTTTGGAAAACATAAATATAGAAAAATAGTAACTCTGGGCCCTGGGTGGGTAGCTTGGTTGGTTGGAGCATCATCCTAATGCCAAGGTTACAGTTCCGATCCCTAGTCAGGGCACATACAAGAATCAACCAATGAATGCATAAATAAGTGGAACAACAAATTGATTTTTCTGTCTCTCCCTCCCTATTTCTCTCTCTCTCTAAAAAAAATTTAAAAATAATCTTTTAAAAAGAAAAACAATAGCTCTGCTATAGAGCACAGCAGACTATCACCATCCAGGTCAAATCAATTGCTTTGGATACTGATTAATACAAAAATAATGCTTTTATAAAAATAAAAGCTCACTTAATTAGGCACTGGCTGGTGTGGTTCAGTGGCTTAAGTGTCCATTTGAGGACCAAAGAGTTGTGGGTTAGATTTCCAGTCAGGACACATGCCTGGATTGGGGGCCAGATCCCTGGTTGGGGGGGGGGTGGGCAAGAGGCAACCACACATTGATGTTTCTCTCCCTTTCCTTCTTCCTCCCTTCCCCTTTCTCTAAAAATAAAATCTTAAAAAAATACAATAAAAGCTCATTTGATTACGCAGGACTGTGTCCCTGCTATCGGCTTGGCAATGTGCTACATGCCAGAGGCATTCTCAAAAGTGGTCCCTCATCTCCAAAAGTTGGGTCTGATAGAGCCAGGAATGGTTCTCTAAGTGGGATCTGGGAGGGGGTCCCAGGACCCTTTTCAGGTGAGAAAGGACCCTTCCAAGGTCAAAACTATACTACATTATTTGCCTTTTTCTCTTGCAAAAGTAGAGTGGAATTTTCCAGAGGCTACACAAGTGTTGAAGGGTATTGCAATGTTTGCTGTGTGTTGTGTCCCATTTTCATCGTTTTAAATTCTAGTTCAGTAAACATTAATAATTATAGCCCACATAAGCAAAGCTCTTTGTGGTCTTCCATCATTTGTAAGAGTTACGTAAACTCTATGTAAAGAAGTTCTGAAACCAAAAACGTGGAGAATCACTGCAATACAGAAAACCATTAGCAGCAGAGAAAACACTATAGACGACAACTGAGACTAAGATGAAGGCTTGCATCCCAACCAAAAGGCTGAGAATGCTTCAAATAAGGAGGAAACAGTGTGGATAGTCGAGGAAATGGCTGTGAAGAGTCTGGGCGAGGGGCAGCCTGGGCAAAGGCCACAGGGAGCGCGCTGGATGGGTGCAGAAAGCCTGAAGAGCCAGGCCCATCTCTCTGCAAGGACACACACCCCTCTTTCACCCTCAACAGAAGCTGTAAATTCTCTTGCTGGTCAGCGATCTAATAAATACCAGGTCATAACTTATGGCGGTCTCTCCGAATTAAAATGTTGAAGACTCCTTCCAGTTACTAATAACTGTAAAGTCTGGCGTGGGGGTTAAAACATCTGCTTCCTGACTTGGCGAAACGAGGGAGGGAAAGCGGCGCAAGGCAGAAAAGGGCGGGAAAATAAGCTATTAAAGAAAGAAAGAGCGCGCTCAGGGATAGAGAAAAGGCAGAACGAGAAGCCAATGAAAGAGACCCGGACTGCAGCACGTACCACAGCCGTCTGTATGCGCAGGCGCAAGCCAAACGATCTCGCGGGAAAGAATAGCTGCCAGTCCCGGCGCTGCGCCCAGGTTGGGGGGCGGGGCGGCGGAGGCGGGAGTGAAGTCTCGCGAGAAGAGGCGGTTGCCGTAGCGGAGCCCTTTGCCTGTGTGTGACCGAGGAGCCGCCGCTGGAGCCGCGGAGGGTTTGTTGAGCCCGTTAGTGACCCTGTGGAGACTCACGCAGCAGTCATGTCCCGCTACCTGCGCCCCCCCAACACGTCTCTGTTCGTAAGGAACGTGGCCGATGATACCAGGTGTGTACAGGGAAGGTACTTAGGGTCTACGTGGGGAGGCCGCAGGCGCTCGCAGACAACCCTTGAGGCGGCGGCGTGCGGGTACCGGGGAGGGAAGGGGCGAAGATGGCGGGTCCCGCGCCGGCTTTCGGGCCTGAATAAGGCCGCACCGCCGGCTCAACCACTGCGTGCGAGCGAGGGCGGCGCCCCTGGTTTTCCCGGGCCGCCGCGGACTGTGCGGGCCGCGTGGCGAGGTTTTTGTCCCCCTCCCCCTTCGCAGCTCGGAGCTCCTTTCTCCTGGCTTGTCCTCCGCGCGTCCACCCCCCGCTTCGGCAAACCTCCGCTCCCCCATTGATAGGAAGTTCACATTCGTTGGGGCGCACGCCCCCTCGGCCCAGGGATTATTTTTTTCATTAAAAATTTTTTCAACGAAATAACGGGATCGGGGGTGGGGAGTGTGGCGAAGCATTTGCTACCTTTTCGTTGTGGGGGGGGGCTGTTATATTTGTGAGGTTTTTTTTAATGGAGATTTTTTTAATTGAGATTTGGAACATCACATTTTTTCAGTTAAGCGGCATTAACTAGTTCTTCCATTTCCCGGAAATACTGGCCACCCTTTGAGAAGGGGAGTTGAAGAAGCCTCTGCCTTGAGGACGTTGATTACTAAATTGGATTAATCCAGAATCTGCCTTTGTTCTCACAGTTCCCTTAATGGTTTGGAGTTGCTGTCAGAATTTTTTGAAAGCGATCTTATCACAAAATGAGACTTATATTTCACAAATCACCCTACCCCCCCAATCAAATGTTTTTGATAGCCTTGTGTAATTTACATCTTTATGTCCTGATTGTAAGTAGGAACGTAAGCAGGAGTGATTATTTTAGCGTCTAGAAAAATTTTCCCCTTTATGTCGTTTGATATTTTTAAGTAGTTACATGTATTTGTGGTATTACATACCAAGTGTTTAACCTGTCGTTAAAATTTGGGAGTAAAAGTGAGTGCTTGGCATTTTCTCAGAATTCTAGAGTTGACTTCAAACTGTAAAAGAAAAACTATCAGTGCCTACATATAACCTAATGCTAATATACCTTTTGTGGAAAGTAAAGGTTGGAGATAACAAAAATAGTGATCAAGTTTATGACCCTTAAATGTCATAAACTCTATTTTTATCTTCCAGAATTTTGAGTCTTAGCCTTCCTTTATCAAAAAAGTACATTTATCCTTTTTTGCATGTTCTTAAATTTGGCTCTTAATATTCAGATTTAGAAAGCTTGTCAGTTTCAGGTAACCTAGGGATACAGCACCTTCCCTTTCCTTAACTAATACAAAAAGATACCTATTTTCTTACAAAAAAAACTCTTTCAGGGAGTGAACGTAAAAACTTGAGGTCTTCTTATGATGTTTTAGGTCTGAAGATTTACGTCGCGAATTTGGTCGTTATGGTCCTATAGTTGATGTGTATGTTCCACTTGATTTCTACACTCGCCGGCCAAGAGGATTTGCTTATGTTCAATATCCTTTCTTCAGATGGCTGATTAGTGAGGGGTGTTGAAGTTTGAAATTCAAGTTTATGTAAGAGGTAACATCTAAAAAGTAGTTTATTTTTGTTCTTTAATAAATGTCATATGTCTTCAAATTTTGGAAAATTAATTCTCACACATTACTCTAGTTCTTCAAGTTAATCCAAAAATAGTAAGATACAAATTCCCATTTATGCTGCTGAAACTCAAGTCAATGATTATAATATGTGATTTAAATTTGAATACACTCTGGTTTCTACCACCTTCGATGTTAATCAAATTGAAAGTTAATATGTTCTTGTGCTTAGCAATTAAAGTTTGGTGTTCTTGTTTTTTAATTGAATCACATGATCAAAACATTGTATAACGATGAGGTAAACTCTTCAATATTGTCCCCTAATTTGCTGTCCTCTGTTGTTACCTCAGAGAATGTAAAGCTGTACAGTTATGGCGACCCCAGAAAGAAAGCATGAAAGAACCTTTAGAGTAGAGTTCAACACTTAAGGCAAGTAGACAAGCCAAAGACCTCTTAAGGATCAGGCTTGAAGAGAAGGGAGAGTTTGGGAAAAGAAAAAATAAAGAAAAGCTGGAAGAAGGACAAGCCTAATGGGAGACAAAGCCTCGCTTTATCTACAAAAGGGGGAAAAGGTTGTTTTTCAAAGTTAAAGATAAAGCCATCTGTCATATTTGGCCAAGCATCTCATGACAAGTCCTTCTGACAAGCACTTAAAGAGTTAAAGGTCAAGATGAAGTTGAATGATGGCCAAGATTAAAGGAGTCATACCTGATGTATCCTACAGAATAACTATTTTCCTTTTTTATTTTATTTTTTATTTTTTTAATGTTTTGTAAGCAGTTAATTCTCAATTATTCTGGTTTGGTCTAGTGACAAAACCTGTAACTTGATTTATGTGGGCCTTTGATGTTGTGATTGTGGTCTTGAATAAATGTACTTTCTTAGCTTCTCAAGTTAAAGCGTACTAGGATGTAATGTTAAGCTTAAACTCAGCATATTTCTGTTTTGGACCAGGTGGTCAGGTGCCATAGGGTAGCAGACAGTGCTGTTTAGGGTAGCATGAGGTTCTGTGGTCAAGCTGACTTCGCAGAGCCATGCCTAAAGGCAAAATGGATGCATGCACTGGGGACTATTTAAAAACAGCTCTGGTTGTCTTGTAGGGTGAGATCTGCTAGAAAAATTACCTGTTGATAAATAGGTTTTCAAGTGACTCCTGCAGGGCGGGCACATACTCCTAACTTCTGGAACTTAGAGCTGTGAAGCCTGCTGGCCCTGCGCTGCTTTAGTGCATATGATCAGTTGGCCATGAAAGGATTGGAGAAAGCCTTATCCCTAATATGGGTACCTGCCGGAAATCGTTCCCGGGGCCCAGTTTCAGGTGACATTACTTCCTTAACTGAGATCATCTCCATGTGACAACAAAAGTTTGGGCTGTGGGCTTCAGGCTAGAGAAGTTTCTTACTGTTAATTAAGTTCAGTGAGTCTCTTGAAACTTAGTGGAGTCCTAGTGAGGCTTAAGTGCTGAAAGCTGCTACTCTCACAGGGCCAGTGATCAAGGACAGTTGTGAGAATTTGTTGCAAAGCTGTGCTATAAGGAGGATAAGAGCTGTATCTTGCTTGGGCTTTGTTTTGTTTTGTTTTTAAGTAACGATGCATTCTTGCTTACAGAGTTGGCCTGGTTTGGGGGTGGCCTGTGAACCAGCATCAGCAGTATTATGGCTCAAGAATATGTGATACTTGAGCCAGAAAAGTTGTCATCTAAAGGAAAATTATGTATTTTTATACAAATACAGTATTTCTACAGTCTTAAAATCATTTTTAAAAAGACAGTTCAAGTTTCTTTATATGTGGCATCAGAGTGATATTTGGCTGCCCCTGCTGAGGCCATTTGCCTTCTCTTAACAGGTAGAGTAGAACCTTGCCATTGTTCGTCCAACCCAGGTATTTGAGGGTAGCTGGAAAGGGTGGTTTGCTCCTCTTAATTCTTATACCTCTTGGTGTAAATCCTTTAAAAGGTTATTATATTCTGTCTCTTGAAGTAACAAATAAATTAGCGCATCTATTAAGTGAATGTACTCCTTTTAATTACTTTAGATCCCAACTGCATTAACCTTGAGGGCTGATTTGTTAGGGTACTAAACTCCCAGTCAGCTTTTGTCTTTCAATATTGAAAGGCCTATGATTTAGGACTTGGGAAAGCTTCCTCATTACTTAATTTATACATAATCTCAGGAAAAGAGAGATGTGGTCCTTAATTTCTTTCAGAACAAAAAATAGGAAATCTAGTGAAGTAAAAACCTTTTAGTCTAGACTAAAAGAACATTAGTATCAGTCTTGAAGGGAAGGGGGGGGTATGTCACTTTGGGAGGGTTAAGATCGTTTGTTTGTTTGTTTGTTTGTTTGTTTGTAGAGTGAGGGGAAAGAGAAGGAGAGAAGCATTGAGGTGAGAGAGAACATCAGTTGATTGCTTCTTGTATGCACCCCTGCCAGGGACCAAACCCGCAACCCAGGCATGCGTTCTGACTGAATCAAACTGGTGGCCTTTCACTTTGCGAAATGGCCAAACAGCTCAACCCCACCAGTCAGAGATAGGGGTGGTTTTTATCACTTCTCAAGATACCTTTGAAATTCAAGAAATAGAAAAATTGTCAAGTTCAGATAGTGACAGTCCACACCTAATCCTAACCTAGCTCTCTTTGCAAAAGTTTTACATCGAGTGCTGCTCTAAGTATGTGCTTGGCTTCCATGAGGATGGTGGTTTTAGGAAAGGAGCTAAGTTTGGATAGAAGAACATTGTAGAGCCAAGAGTTTACATGGTGGTGTTGCTGGCAGGAGTGAAGAGAACAGGGCAACCTAGACTCGGAGATCAAACGAGGGACCAAGAGTTCCTGCTATATGCTCATAGATGCTGTCTTGAAATTCTCAGGTAAAGGCGGTCTTACGTTCACTTCTTTGGTGAGTGCTGTGTTAGGTATCATTGTTGTTAAGGCTTTCCAGTTCAGGAATTTTTAGAAATGGTCTATTACTTCTTGAGAGGACGCTCTTATAGTCTGTGCATGACTGTAAGTACTTTCTAGTACAGTGATGTCCTGAGGATTGCTGGATTCTGTCTTGATATTCACAGGTGGCTTAGTTACCAGTCTTCCTGTGCAGTATAAGGAAGACAACTACATTAAATAATAGTGTTAGATGTATCTGAGAAAAATATCAAAATTTGAGGTTAATGCTTTCATCTCTTGTATATTCTGCTTGCTCACACAAGAACTATTGGCATTTTCTTTTTCTTCATTTGAAATAAAATAAGCAGTTTTGGTTTTATTTTAAGAAATTTTTGTTTTAACATACAACTTAGAACTGACTCTTGTTTTTCTTTTTGTCTTGTTTTATAAAGTTAATTCTTAAAACTCAGGAAAATTTTTTGATAGGATCACTTGGTAGTTCAGCTATAACATCTTATTTCAGTAACAACTTCATAGTATGTATTCACGTGTGTTTTTAAATGTATGTCTTGGGAATTCAGAAGTGTGAAGTGGTTATAGCTGAATCAGCCAGTTAGTAAGTGGGGTCTAGTAGATTTTTCTAGAATAATACCAAGAGCTTAATATTACCGTGACTTGTTTAAGATGTACCAATTGAACTTTCATTCATTATCAAAGTTTGCAAAACTTCCCAAGCCCCTTAACATTTAGCACATTTGAAGATGTTCGTGACGCCGAAGATGCTTTACATAATTTGGACAGAAAATGGATTTGTGGTCGCCAAATTGAAATACAGTTTGCACAGGGGGATCGGAAGAGTAAGTACCTTTATGCCTAATGTGTGTAATACGTCATTGGAGAAGATAAAGCATCTTGAATGCTTTATTTCATCATATTTTTAGATGTATTACAAAATTTTGGGCTAGACATAAGGTAGTATGAGAGTAGAATGCCTGAAATATGTTTGGATTCTTAGGTGCATTGATGCTATCAGCTCTGGCATGTTTAATGTACCGGGGGAGGAATTGAAAGGGATAAAATTTTAGGTCTCTTGAGCCATTTTTCTTCCTCAAGGTATAATTGGGTAATTGTGTGGGTATATGGCTATGAATTGGGCTGGGAAAGGCTAGCTATATAGATTAAACCTAGACTAGATGTTACATTAGTGTGCAGGCATATACCAGATTTTAACTGTGCTAACGAGGCAGGAGTATAGGCTTTGAAGTTAGATAGACCTGGGTTTGAATTTGGCTCAACCATTATGTTATCTTAGACAAGATACTAAAAGATAGTGATTAAAATAGCTGCTGTGGAGCGGAGAAGCAATATGCTGTTGGTAGTCTCTAGGTCTTCGGTTGTTGATGGATTCCTGGGTATTTTCTGTGTTATTTATATATGCATACACACATAAAGTACCTGCTTCTTAGAATTGAACGAGAATTGTCCAAGAATGTGGGTGTGTCTAAGGCATTCAGTAAGTGTTAGCTGCCTTAGGTTTTCCTTTGTTGTGAGCTCTTAAAATTATATGACTGTGTCTTACTGCATTTTGACACACATTGTTCGTAGGTCACCAATAAGTATTTTGTCATGGTTAATCATGTTCTTAGTGAATGGAAAGCACAGTGGGACAACTCCAAAATAGCATCTGGTTCAAAAGTCATTTATATTTTAATTTGAAATTTTTAAAAAAATACATTAATGGTATATTTTCCCAATGTCAGTCATGGCATATTTTTGGACAGCAAGCCAGATGGTGAGAGGTCTTTGGCGGGGGTGGGGGGGTGGTAATTGGGGAGAAATTTGAGAGTATCATATTTAATATAAAACAGTCTTCTGATAGACTTCTTTGAAAAATAAACATAACAGTTTTCAAGATTAATATTCACAGTTAACTATGACACAGATTGGTGATATAAGTAAGGTAAAGGGGACACAAGAATTTTTCCTATAATTTGACAGCTTACATACTACATTATTGATGTTTATAAATATTTCTGTTCTATGTATTTCATAGCTCCAAATCAGATGAAAGCCAAGGAAGGAAGGAATGTGTACAGTTCTTCACGCTATGATGATTATGACAGATACAGACGTTCTAGAAGCCGAAGTTATGAAAGAAGGAGGTCAAGAAGTCGGTCCTTTGATTACAACTATAGAAGATCTTATAGTCCTAGAAAGTAAGTGTGATACAGTACAGTGATCTGTCGAGAAAGCTTTAGGTTTGTTAGCTTTATTTTTATTTTTTTAACCTTTTTTGTATACTTCTAGTTATATACATTGTATGCTTCATTGAGACTAAAAATATTTTAGTGTTTGTTTTAAAAGTTTTATGGTTCACTTTTTAAATTAGAAATTTTAAAAGACTGTATGTAAATAGACATTTGTCATTGTTTGCTTTTTCTGGTGTACTTTTTAGCAGTAGACCGACTGGAAGACCACGGCGTAGCAGAAGCCATTCCGACAATGATAGGTAAATAACTTTGCTTTGAAAGAGACTTAATACATTTTTCAATTTCAGAGTGAACTTTTGCTCTAAAAATAATAAATTTGATTAATATAGAATCTAATTTTTACTCTAATTGTATCTCTCCTCTGTTTTGAAAGATTCAAACACCGAAATCGATCTTTTTCAAGATCTAAATCCAATTCAAGATCACGGTCCAAGTCCCAGCCCAAGAAAGAAATGAAGGCTAAATCACGTTCTAGGTCTGCATCTCACACCAAAACTAGAGGCACCTCTAAAACAGATTCCAAAACACATTATAAGTCTGGCTCAAGATATGAAAAGGAATCAAGGAAAAAAGAACCACCTAGATCCAAATCTCAGTCAAGATCACAGTCTAGGTCTAGGTCAAAATCTAGATCAAGGTCTTGGACTAGTCCCAAGTCCAGTGGCCACTGATAGTATAAACCATGATATTTTTAGGCATGTATCATTCATTTACTCGTAGTTTGGTTTACTTAAATTATCAGGAGTACAATGTTGCAATGATGCTTACAAAACACTTGTCAGTTTTCCCTGTACCAGGCAATGGTTATAATTAAAATGATATGCTGTTGAGAAGCCACTCTTAAGAGTCCAGTTTGTTTAATGTTATGGGCAGCTACCAATTTGTGGTGTCTCTGTATATTTTTGTAAAGATTCTCATTTTTTATGCTTGAAGTATTGGTGAAAAGATGTTGGTTGACCATAATTTGCAACATTGTCTTATTAAAAATAAACTTTCATATCCATATTTGATAGGCCTGTTAACCTAGAAATGTAGCTTGCTAATAAGATAGAATGATACAAAAGTGAAGTTGTAGCCACAGTACACTTGAGTGATCAGATACATTTAGGTTCAGGGTGGACCTTTTGTCAAGATGTCTAGGCCCGTGATAATAGTTAATTTATGACACAGTGTGGAATAGTTCTTTTGTTAACCCCACTGTCATAGGGAATGATGCCAACTGGATTAAGTAGCATTTCCAGGGAGATTTGAGTTTTTGACTGAAACATGGAGCCTTCACTGCTTTTTTTTTCTTGTTTCTATGACGATTTGGAACATACATCAGAAAAACTCACCTTAAAATTTGAGCAGGTCATTGATGACAAAAGTAATTTTGAGGTGAAAAGGATGCTCTTACGTAGTTACTCTAAACTTTTAGGAACATTATTAACCATAATAGCTTAGTTTTCTTGGCTGCTGTTAAAAGCAAGTAAATTGTTTCAGAGTAAGTTTATGTATGTGCATAGTGTAAAAGAACTGAATTTTGATACTTACAGCACTCAGTTTGTGTGCATTTGTATCAAAATTTGCCTTCCTCTTCATCGGAGGCAGGCGGCTCGTTCTTCACACCTCAGTTTATTGAATGTGAGGCAAGTTGAGAAACAACACTCCCATTCTAGGTGATTCTGTGGTGCCATGAAATTTAAAATAATTTCAGTAAAAGAACTGACTTTTAAGTACAAGACACATCTAGGAGTTTTTGATTATCAGCGTAGTACCTGACTAAAACGGAAAATAATTTCCTTAACCAAATACAATTTCTAGCATTTCTTTGAGAGGTCATTTTGGGGACAGTAAAAGTTACTTGATGTGTCCAGTCTCATTTCAGAATAAAAGCTAGCATCTTTAAAATTTTTGGATTGCTTGCTTGCCAGGTTATCAGTAAGAAATATTATGGAAAATGACTCCTTTTACAGGAGCACTTTTTTTCCCTCCAGTTTTGGTTTAAGTAATCTAGGCCTTGCCTGTAAAGAACAAAATACGGTTTCTAAAGACTGTTCTTGGAATGTGTTTAAAGGATGATTCTACCACCTTTGTATATTTGATAGTATTTCTAACTTTCATTTCTTTACTGTTTTGCAGTTAAATGTTCATGTTCTGCTATGCAATCATTTATATGCACGTTTCTTTTAATTTTTTTAGATTTTCCTGGATGTATAGTTTAAACAACAAAAAGTCTATTTAAAACTGTAGCAGTAGTTTGCAGTTCTAGCAAAGAGGAAAGTTGTGGGGTTAAACTTTGTATTTTCTTTCTTATAGAAGCTTCTAAAAAGGTATTTTTATATGTTCTTTTTAACTAATATTGTGTACAACCTTTAAAACATCAATGTTTGGATCAAAATAAGACCCAGCTTATTTTCTGCTTGCTGTAAATTAAGCAAACGTGCTATAATAAAAACAAAATGAAGGAAATAATGATTAACTGGAATTATTATAGTTTTTAATGAGATTCTAAAATAACAATAGAAACAAACCTTTGTAGATTTAGGAATAGTTTTAATTGGTGTTGCACTGGGCACAACTAACTCTTACTGTGGAAGTGATAGACCTTGCCAGTAAGGTACATCTTTTACATGGTACTTAAAAATTCCTTCTGTGATATGAAAGCCCCTTGGGTGAAATTACTTACAGGTTATTGGTAATGTTAAGGTATGTATGAAAATGAAATTTGGGCCAGCTAATTATATTTTCATTATTGGATAGGCCAGTAATTCTACTATTCCCCATCCTAAACAAGACATGTTAGGCTTATGTTTATGGCATGGTTTAAATGCTTTTGCATTGAATGTGCTGAGCAGTTAGTAAGTGATAACGTTTTGGGGAGTTGGTTTAAGTATTTTGTGGTTTGAACTCTAGCTGCTGTACAATGACGACAATTACAGCTGATAGTTATTGAGTGTTCAGGATGTGCCAGACACCATTCTAAAGGCTTTATGTGTTAAAGGCTTCGTTTACTTTTCAAAACCTTATGAGAAAGATACTTTTATTTTCCCCATATCACAGATAAGGAAATTGAGTGACAAAGAAAAGGCTGTAAAATGCAGGTCTAGGATTTGAGTCCAGGCCTGGTCCTTCAGTAAATTTTTTTTTGTGTGTGGACTACAATTTGAGTGAAGTAGATTGGGGAGATTGTTCTCAGTCTCTCTAGAATTAAATGCCGCCTTTTTTTTTTTTTTTTTTTTTTTTTTTTAAGTTTGTGTCACTCACTTTAACACTTGACTGTCTTATTTCTAAAGTGACATACCTAACAGCTTCAAAAGGATTGTTTTACATTTGATCCTGTGATAATTAGGATCCCACTGATACCAATGAGGATCCTTACACAGTGCTTTAATTTGGGGTTACATACTTGAGTTCCACAATTATTGAGAACCTACTGTGTGTCTGGCACTGTGTTCAGTATATTAGAATAGAACATCAACTCTCAAGTGAGGGCTGACACTTCACCTCTCTTTTTACAATTTTTTTAAAATCAAGTAAGCAAGAAGAAAAATGACAGATAATGCTTCAGTGAGAAAGGAAAGGTGCTACATAGAGTATGAGCTGTTAAGTTACCACCCAGGGAATAGACCTGGAAAGTATTGTGCTATTCTCTTGAAAATTTGGCCCAGTAAGCTGCTACATCCAGTTCAACTAACAAAATCCTGTATACCACAGAGAAGAATAAAGAAAACCAAACTGACAAACATCCTTCTTTTATTTAAGACCAAACTGCAGCTGGAATACCCAGTACAGTTCTGCTTACTACACTTCAAGAAAGATCTGAGAAAGCGGAAAAAGAACCAAAGAAGGGCAGTTCAAGCGACCAAAGGGTGGGTGGAAGGTGCTGCAGTATGAATACTGTGTGAATATTTTGACTCTGGTCTGAAAAGATAAAAGAATGTTATTGAAACTACATGGAATAATTGAAGTCCCTTCAAGTATGAAAGTAAGCATTTTAGGACAAATAAAAGGAAATTCAGCTTTGTACTTGTGGAAACTAATCCCTAAATTTGAATAGGTTTATATTGATTCATGGATAACAGGTCCATAATAAATTACTGGAAACTAGGATGTCTGAATATCAAGGAAGACAGCCATAGTCTCTTTAACAGTGCCTCTATTGGTCTGTCTCAAACCGAATTGGGTGAGAAAAGGTATGGTCCAGTATAAACTTTTTCTTGGTTATCTCTGGAAGTCAGTTACATTTTTGCTACTGGCAAATCTTGCCTTTGTTTATTCCAGTGCCACTGTTTTCTGCTTAATGGTTTGCTTTGTTGGTATCTGAGTTCATTTACCTGTATGCCATGTGCGGTTTACAGCTTCCCTCCACACTCATTCCCAGGTAAATTCCAATTATGATACTTGACATCCAGCTAAGAGGTTCCATCTCTTCTCACCTCTTTCCTAGTCAGTATATTCAGCAAACATTTACTGAGCCCTTACTATGAGCAAAAATTGTACTGGGTAATTGGGGGGAAATAGATTAAAAATTCACTTCAATAAATGTCTACTGAGCACAATCTAGTGAATAACATTACAGTATTGCCTCATTGTTTTGTTTGAGGTGTATTGTTTGTGACAATATTTTACACCATATCCAATGTAATTATAAAACCCAATATACTATCAAAGATAAGTAATTTTTGTGGTTATCTGCCATTTAAAAGTATCTGGTATTTATTTCTGTTTGCATCCCATTAATACAAATAATGAAAAAATGATGTTTAATCTGTAATAAACTGATTTATTGTGCAGTGACTGTAATATACTAGAATTATATTAAATTGTTAACTCTGCTTCCTCGAACACATTAGGAGAAAGACCCCTGAAAGTATTTCATTTTGCATTAGATATGAAGAACACTGGGTGCTATAATTAGATTATTTTGAGGCAGACAGAGAGCTGTTATCCCAACTGATTTAGTATGTTCTGTAATTGAGAAAATGTTCACCAAGTTATACTTTTTAGTGATTGACATGTACATTTTATAGGGGACATGTTCTGTGTATAGTGAATAAATAACTTTTATAGTATCACAAAATGTTTTGGATTCCTTAGTTCCTTATTAGGATATGAAGCTTATTTGCCTATATATTGATTTTTATCACTCATATTTTTGTCTTATTTCTGCCACATATTTCAGTTATTCATCTAAGAATATGGAAGTGTTTAAACTTTTAATTTGTAAAGATTTTGAAAACAATACACAGGAGAGAGGTATACAACGGAGGTTATCTTTACCCTTGTTTTATTAATTTCAAACTTGGAAGATTATATAGGAAATAAGTGGCAGATACTAGAGTCCATGATTTTTCATTTGGTTCATCTTTGTCACTGCTTTTCACTATTTTTTAGTTAATTGGGAGTTTTCTAACAAAATATAATGGAATCTGGAGTTCACTTAGAGGGAAGATGTAATAGGTTTATAAGGAGGCTTAATTACGCAAAGTATTTTGTTTGTAACTTTTCTGGAAGCAAAGAGATTAAATGTAACCCGAGAACTCAGTTGTTGTAACTTAACACTTTCCAGGCTGGTGTTCCAAATTTCAGTATTGTATTACACTTCGGTCATATTCCCATTTACAAAATCCTGAGATACTCTGAAATGGGGAAGCTGTGACCTGAGAGTGGTAGCTGAGGAATAATCTAACGGCATGCTACCAAGAGGTCTATCAAAGCTTTAGGAGTCCCAGGAGTAAACTGTTCTTGATGGTAAATGAAGTACAGTATATAAAAGCAACCTATTTGTCTTCATTCAACTATTGACATCTACAAGACAGCCAGTTGCTTAAGAAAGATTCTTTACCTTGGGTTTTTTTATCCTCTGCCCCCTCCAATATTGTTAATGTTTAGTGTGTTACGTTTTTGTATTCCTAACAGTTGTTTGAGCCTTATATTAAAGATGGGATTTTTTTTGTTTGGAATAAAAGCAAGGCATGTAAATTCATTTCATTGATAATTGACAGAGTAGTTTGTTACATAAAAGGCCTTTGTGTCTAGTTTTTTTTGTAGATCACATCTCTTTGAATGCTGGAGAGCAAAATAAAAAAAAAGTTCTAGGAGCCAAAAATCTTGGGCTTTCTTCTTCTTTAAGGTTTAGTTCTGCCTTACAGACTTGTGACTGGATAGGTAGACTTTAATTTGTTAAGGTTAAGAAACACTGTCCCTCTTGTTTTACAAATTGCCTATGAGAAAGCAATTAAATACTAGAAAAACTATTGAGAACTCTTCAGTTTCTTTCCATTTTGTACTTTTGTGAAGATAACTTAAGTGTGATAGGTTATGGCCTCAGATGCCATGATTACACTGCCATCAAAGACAGGACAAATTTACATTTTCACACTGACCACGGGCTCACACACGGGGCCTTGAGCCCTGTAGGGTAGGTTTGTGCACATACAATGATTTGGGAATTACCTTGTCACCCATAAGCTAGTTACCGCTAATATTACCACATGAGCTAATATTACCACTCTATGGTATGAAATATTATCATTGACCCTATATTTGGGTTATCTTTAGCTTTAAAAATTTTTTAAGGTGGAAGCTTTTCTACTCCCACCCTCAAACCTCTGAACTTTCAGTCCATCATAAAACAAAAATTTTACACTCTACTAACAGACACTTGGGCTGAGAATTGTTCAATGTAGTGAAATTGTAGTGCAGTGTAGGAAAAAACTTGGCAATCATTGGCATTTTCCATAGAAATGGCACTGGGGATAAAACAGGGGAAGATTTACTTTCTCCAAACCTGTTTCCCAGTTTGAGAAAATAGTCTTGCCCTGCTAGGGTAGAACTTAAAGAATTATCAACAAATGTAAAGGTTCTTGGTTCTTGTTAATTTGAGGAATTTTTTGTGCTTTTTTTTTTTTTGTTTGTTTGTCAGTAAACCTAAGTCTTAGAATGTAGAATAGGGGGGGAGATAAAGTTAAACCCTGCTTTACTCAACTTGACAACAAATCAGAAACTTTATTCTACAGCCTTTTGTTAAGTCTTGGAGAGTCATGTGTAGTTGCTTTCTTGGGTAGCTGTTGAGCTAATCCTAATATATCAGCAAATTGGTTGCTGCTTAAAAGCAATCTTAATGTAATTCAGTTGGGTTAATTATGTGTGTTCTACGAACAAATATTAAGCAGTCAGCATTTTTTATAAAATAAACAAGCCACTGGGGAGAAAAAGCAGTTTTATTTTAATTTCATGCTTCAAATTCATATGTGCACATTAAGTACTATATAAACTTGTCTTAGGATGTAATTATTTGACTTGGGCAATATTATCTCGCCTGAATTTATTTGGAAAAATACAAATTGGCCATTCTGCTTTAAAATATTCAAAAAGCCACCAAATTAGAAAACAGGGCACTTTGCCATGAAATTTTTAATTAATCCCCACATTTTTAATCTACCGGGTTAATGTTATACTTAGCATTTGTAAAGGTGGGTAAAACATGATGCTATCAAGGTACTACGCAAGCAATTGTATCTTTCGAGTAAGTGGTCCCCTGGTTGCACTTGTGACCAAAAAAAACCTACTGGCATTAAACTACATATCGTAAGTTACAAAAATTGTTCAAAGCCAGTATGAATTTTTAAGGTTGGATGGACCCTTTCATAGTTAATCTTTGGGTTTAAGGAATAAAAATTAAAATAGTCCCATACTGCATTTCACATCTCTTAAAAATAGGAAGTGTTTTAGCAGCTTTAAAACCTTTTCAGTTATATAAAACTTATTACACTAGTATTTATTTTGAAATATAGTTTACAACCAGATCAATTTTAACATACATACACTGGCACTTTAGCACAAGGGCAGACTTTAAAAACAAATTATTCTGGACCTTTAAAATTAGGCCATAGGCATAAAAAGAGTCTATGGTCTTACATTCAACAAATTTATACTAAAATACTCTATTTTTGTAGGATAAATGCCAAAACTTTACATATGCTACAAGTTTATTACATATATTTACATGGCTCTTTCCTACATACTCAAAACTTTCACATTATGTAGCTCCCTATTTTAAGCAAGCTTTGCAGGGATGATTTGAGGCCAGATCACAGAATAGCTTGTGCAGTGCTTTAAAAAGAAAATGCATTTTGAAAGCTACTCTGACCACCAACTGATTTCTATAAAAATGGTTTTGGCACTTCTTTTGCAGTAAGTATCCACTGCACATAAGAAACACTGTTCATTCTGAATTGCTCCTAGTGTCCCTTCCATATTCACTACCAATCAGATTAAACTGCAAGTAAAATTCACGTTTTCTTTCGGCAGTACATCAGATTGTTGGCCTATTACTGGTTTAGGTGTTTCTAGGACAAAACTTTCAATACTCAACTAATTCTCATTTCCTGTCTTAACAAGATGCTTATAATCAGATTCACTAGCTTTCAACAAATGTGACTTGAGTGATAGTCTTAAGTCAGTATTTTACCCCAACAAGCAATAAAGTAAGTTGATTCCTTTACCATTTCCCAAATCTCAACTTGGTTTCATCTAGGAGTTACTCAATTGAGAACACTTGATAAAAAGTAAGTTATCAGTAATTTAGTTACTTTAAGTGGCACCGATACTACCATTACATATCTCAGTGCACAACGCAAAACCAGATGAAGTCTAATTGTCTTTCCTATATTAATTAGTTTTACAGATATTAATACCCTAGTGAATTTAGTATGAAACAATTGACAGCTACCCTTAATTATTACTAAATTTCAACATTAGTACTTTATCTTACTTTATACCTGGACTTTAAGTAAGGTTTTAAGTTGAAATGTCATTATTTCCTTATCAGAAGGGTTAAAGGAGACAGGAACCCAGTGGCTTGGTGGTTTAGGAAGAACGCTTGGTGACGGCGGCTCACTGAATTTGGCTCCAGCATAGTTCTGGTTAGTCTGAGACTTAAAAAGTAAGCTGGGACTTGATAAGCCAGAGTTCCAATTCTGATTATTTGGGAAATTTTTGTTCTTCCCCCCATTCTGCATGGCCTGCCATGCAGCTGCTGATGTGTTGTAAGTATGTCCTCTTTCTTTTTTCTTATGAACAATCTTCATCTGGGAATTTTGATCCTTGGTCTTCTGTCTATTAAGTTGTTGTGGGTTCTTACTAACATTTCTAGATTGAGGGGCTGGAATGTTATACCTCTCTCCACCACCCATCTTCAGCTTCTTTGTCACCTGTGAGTGGAAACAAAATACTGAATAAACTTCCAATTTAAGAAATTCAAAGCTTTATGGTAACTCTACAAATCTTAGGGAAGACTCAAAAAATGTTCTATTCAGCTACTTAAACTTCATTTATGTTCACACTTCATTATATGCAGTTTTTATTACCTAAGAAAAATGAGCTTACCCACAAATCTGAAAAGTACTCTATTTTAAAAAGCAACCAACCAACCAATTTAGGGTGAATCCACCATAAAATATTTGCATTACAAATTACAACCTTGAGGGGGTTTTTTTATACCTTTCAGTCTGCTTTTCAGATTGCAGGATTCCCACTCCCTGTCCTCTTCCTTGTTGCCAAGCCCAGGATAATAGATGTTGCTTTCTGACAGATCCTTTCCTTTGTCTCAAAACAGAAGTTTTCATGGGCCAATCTGCTGAGTCCAGCTTAGGAGCCGAGACCAACATCTGAGTCTCCTCAGCACACAAGTTTGAGAGAAGTCCTAGCTAGAAAAGTAAAGATTACTTCATTAATTCAAATCAAAACCACAGGAGAAAAAGTGACCATTTATATTTACTACAGAAATAAAGAATGACTAGCTCTTGAACTAAAAGGCAGAAGATCTGAAGGTGGCTTTTTTTTTTTTAACCTGTTATCATTTAAGAACTCTTGACCTTGAGATCCAGGAACTCGTTCCTGGGAAATTTGGGGATGGGAGGGTTGTTTGCAAGTCCCTGCAACAAGTTGTTCGTATCCTTTTCCTGCGGGCTTAGCAGATTCTCGCACGGTTTTTGTGACCACAATGTTCAGTCAAAATAAGGAAGCATTAGCCTTTACAGCCGTAACAAGAAATTGGCTTAAAATTCGTTTTCCAAAGAGAACGTATCTTTAAAATTCCAAGAGAACTTTCCAATCTTTCAACACATCTGTTTTCACAAAGCTGTATTGCCAACATGTTTACATCGCGCAGTGTTTTCGTTATGAACATTCAACTCCTCCCCGTTTTAAAATAAGTTTTCACACGCCATTAACAAGCCAAGGCAGTTCCCATCTTAGGCACATAAAAATGCCTCCCTACAGTGATTATTTAACATTCAAGAGCCCATTTTCACCTGCTATTTCAAGAAACCAGGTTATCGGTAAGCTTTTCTTTTCGAAAGGGTAATAGGGCCTCCCAGGCTATTTTAACAGCCCTGAATAACTACGAGTTTCCGGAACTTGAGTCACTCAACGCGAGCGAGCCCGGGAAGTTCGCATCTTCTGAGCGGCTCCGTCTGTCTAGAGCCCGGTCGGGACGTGGTCCTCCCAGCTGCCGTGCCCCGCCGGGTTCCCGGATCTCGCCTCCCCCCAACAATGGGGAGCACGGCAGCCAACATGGCCGTACCCGCGGCGCCGCTGCCACTCACCGACTTCAAGCTCGGACTGCAGCTGCGGCTCCTGCTCAGCAACGAAGCCCCCTCCCCTTCCAGGGAGAGACCAGGCACGGAAAGAACAAAGCCGACAACCACCGATGACCTAGCTGCCACCACCTCGGCCTGCCGACGACTTCCTCCTTCTGACTCTACCGACAAAATGGAGGCAGCGGCGAGAGCTGGAGCGGAGCCGTGAGGCACGGTGGCCAATCAAAACGCGCCGACACGGGGCCTGGCCAATGAAACGCGGGCCACCGCCTGTTGCTGGGGCGTCTGAGGAAACGGAGGGTGGTGGTTGTGGCCAGGGTTTGAAATCCTCTAGAGAAGCATGTCGGGAACAACTGCTGCGGGCCCACTGTTGACACGGGACCCCTTGGAGGCGTCCGCCCAGCTGTTCCCAGCACCTCCGGCCGCGGTGGCCTTAGCCCTCGGACCCCGGCGACTCCCAGGGGTCGCGGCACCAGCTCCCCAACCCAAGGATCCTGCGTTCTCGGAGCGCGCTTGGCCCCTAGAAAGGGGCAGGAACCGCCTGCCTAGGCAGCAGCTCCTACCTGGCTCTCGCGTCCCCGGGCGGGTGATGGGGGGATGACTAAATGAGCCATTTGGCTCCCAAGTTCAAGTGACTGAACGGTGCAGTCAGTGTTTTATGGATGGAGGATCCTCAACTAAGTTGCTTTCCCCTGCCTGGCCCCTGCCCCTTTGCTCCTGACACTCCCCCCATTCTGTTCCTCGGCATGGAAACAGCCTGGCAGCTCCCGAAGCTTGCGGTTCCTCCCGCCCTCCCAACCCCAGCCTCAAAATTCACAAGTTGTCCTTGTGAACGCATTTCCGACATCGGCGCGGACCAAACTAATCACTTCGTCTCTGTGTCCCCACTGGTCCCTGACCTAAATTACAGTCTTTCCTCATAGCGCACGGTGATCACTTGTGATTGCACCTGCCCACCCACGCCACACTCACCCTCGAGGGACAAGGTTAGGTTTTATTTATTTGAGCACAGTGTCTCGCACGTGGAAGGTGCACAAGAAGAGTTTGTTGAAAAAATGGGGGCTCCCTTATTCCCCTTCCCGCGCAGTGTGCAAGTGTAAAGACAGAGTTCAGTTGATGATGCCAGCAAGGTGCAGGGCAGAGGAAAAGGGCAACTTCTGTGGAGTGGATTAGCAGTCCAAAGTGAGTGTTTTAAAAGAGAACACCGTTTTCTATGAACATAGGAGCGTTTTCGTTACTGAATTTATATATACTTTTTAAAAGTTCCACATAATTCGTTTTTTAGTCTTCAGTTTATCGCTGCCATCATCCCCCATCACTATGTTCTTCTAGCTGTGGGCCTTGTTTCCTTAAGAAAACGACATAAGCGACTACATTTTTAAAAAGGAGTTTGTTAATCAAATTAATTTAGAAGAGTTATTTTTTGAGCATGGGACTTTCTGGTGCTATTGTGATCAGATAAGATGCACCACCCATGGTAAGTAACTGCTCGGTTTCTGAATGTGTGATTCACTTCTTTAAAATTCAAAAAGCTGGCTTAGATATCCAGCCAGAAAATAGCCAGGCTGTATTTAAAGGGTCAAAACTGACTTTAGAAAAGTCCCTGACCATATGTTCTTTAATATAATGGTTTGCAAAGTGAACAGTCTGGTTTCAGTCTGAGCACTTTATTTTTCTAATTCTTTTTATCATCATCCAAATATCTTTCAAATTCATCCCACTCCCACTTCTTTCTCTCTACCCTCCACAGACCCAATTGTCACCTATTAAAAAAAAAAAAAAAAAAAAACACTTCAGCAGCCCTTATTGTGTTCCAGAATCCAACCATCCTCCAATTCTTGTCTGTATAAACACACAGGTAATATACTGGATACTTGTAAATACACACACAATGTATTGAATACTTTGCCTCCCCCCTCTTTGTGTTAAGCTGTTGTTGTTTATGTCATTTTGTTACAGAACAGATGGGGGGGACACTGAATGATATATTATTACTGAAAGGACCCCCCCACACTTACTAGATTTGCCTTGCCCACCACCAGAGGAAAGACGTCTCTCAATGCCAGAGATTGGTGGAAAGGAAAGGAATTATTATTTATTTAAAAGTTATACAGACCAAGGTTCCTTAGAATACCCACAAACGCACACAGCCCTTCTTTCTCCCTCTGCCCAGTCTGGGGTACCATATCTCAGGAAAGAGAAGTCCACGATTCAGGCTCCCGGCACCATCCACGTGGCGAAAAGAGAGCACTTCCAAAGCCACCTGGTCCTGACTCTTGCCCAAGCTGCATGGTTCCCCCAAAAGACCCCAAATGGCTGCCTCGCCTGGGTTTAAATGCCAGCGCCAATCTTCCTCTGCAGCCTCATTTCTGGCTCCTTCCACAGTTGGCCACAGCTGCCAGCATTCTGGGCAGGTGTGGCCCTGTGGTGTGGAGCCAATCATCTCCAAGCTCTTCTGGACCCCATTACAAATCCCTGATTGCGGGCCCCCTCTTGGCTGCACCCTGTTACAATTTTATTTACTTTTCACAAAGTATGGGGTAGGTGCTGTTTTGATCCCCACCGTACAGATGGAGAATCTGAGGCTCCGGCAGCGGCAGTGTAGAGCTGAGAACCACACAGTGAGACGCCTGCGCTCAGGCTCTGTGTTGCCTGCAGCCTCTGAGTTCCCTCGACGCCCTCCCCACTGCCTGACACCAACTGGCTGGCTTGTGACTGGGCTGCCCGGGCTGCTTGGGCAAGATGAGGCCTCCCATCGTGCCGTCTGGCTGAACCAGGTTTTCTGCCAGGTCAGAGTCCCACTGCCCTCAGGAGAGCACTGTTCAAGTTTTTGCCATGTCACAGACTCTCAGCAGCCTCCCAAAATAGTTTCTGCCTCGTTGGTCATTAATATTTACACCAAGTGCTCACAAGAGCTCAGAACTGGAGAACGGGAGTTAAAAACATACCCTCTTTTGGGGTATGCCAGTAAACAGCCTCTGCCTGTCCCCTGCTGGTCTTTAAAATCAGTTCCATCAATAAATCCAATTAGTGGTTCTCAGTTCAAACAGGAAATGTTAATGCAAACAACAAAAAAGCTCTTAGAATGTAGACCAGACACCAACGCTGGGAGCCAGATGCATAGTAAATATGTGGGTACACTTTGGTCAAGTGGCTCAGTTGGTTGGAGCATCCTCATCCTGTGCCTCAAAAGGTTGATATCTGGTGAGGGCACATACCTACGTTGGGGGTTTGATCCCGAGGGCGGGGTGCATATGGGAGACAACCAATTGATGTTTCTCTCACATGAGAGAAAAGAAATATCACATGGATATTTCTCTAAAAATAAATAAATTTTAAAGAAATAAATAAAAATAAGTAAATAAATACAAGGGTATTTAATACCAAACATTTATTCAACAAAAATTTATTTGGTGCCTTCTTTAAGGCAGGCACTCTGCCAAGATGTGGGGGTACAATAGTCAATGAGATGCCTTCCCAGCCCTAAAGGACCTCAAAAGCTGTTCCCTTTATTATAAATCAGAGAGGAGAGCTGGTGTCTAGGAGATTTGTTTCCTTAGTTCTCCCCCCGAGAATCAAGGACATGCAACACTAGTTGTAAACACAAAAATCAGCCTGCTGACATCACTAAGGACTGCGGGTCGCAGACATTGGACCAGACTGTGGGATGGAGGGTCAAAGGGAGGGATCCCATACCTGCTGAAGTCCTTTCCCAGGAGAACTGTTTGAATCATGTACCAGAAGGAGCCAAAATTAACAAAACCTGTTACATATACATTACCTACCTAATTCGTAGGTAGAAATAGGACAAGAAAGTGTTTCTGAAAGTTCAGCTTTGGAGCACTGGCAGGTTGCAGGCTGATACTCAGCGTGTGTTAGACTCACCGGTGTCAGGCAGGTGGGGCAATCACCCAGGTCTGCCAAACCTGTGGAACAAGTCGCTAGTGGGACTGGCTGCCTTTCGGGGTGAGTCACTTACCTTCCTGTCTATCTCAAGCTAGTTTGGTTTTTTTTATTCCTCAAGCTTATGTATGAATTCTGAGTACAACCTTGAATGCTTGTGGATCTGTCAGTTGCTGGCTTATTTCAGTTAGGAAAAGCAAGGTCTTAGAACCTGACAGAGTAAAGTGGAACGCCTGCCTGGCATTTTGATGTGCCTTAGGGCTCTGATCTCATTGCCAAACTGGTATCAAAACACACACCCCTCTGCACACCGTGAATTGGCTTCCTGGAGAAGCATCTGCTGCGTGTTCCCAGTTGCTCACACGTTTCTGAGCAATTACACATCAGTTCTCAGCCATTACAGCCACTTCAGTCTAGTTACTAAACAGGGCACAGGAAGTCAATGCTAATCTGCCACACTTCCTGTGACTCTGACCCAGGGGCTCTCAGCCTTCCCGACCTTTGAAGGATTCTGATGCGTGGACTCCCACTCTAGATTAGAACCTTTGAGGATAGGTGCTTGGGTGTCCCACTTCCAGCTGAAGAGTAGCAGACTATGCCACTCCAAAATGTGCCACTTTGGCATAAGGATCATTTTGAGCTAAAAGCACTTGAGAAACAGCAGGTGCAAGAAGGGCACTTTGACACCACTCCCCTCTTTTCTTCCTGAAAACAGGAGAGAAAAATGTCTTCCTCATACCAGCAGGAAAGAAGCATTCTTTTTTCCTCGCCGAGGACATTTTTCATTGCTTTTAGAGATAGAGGAAGGGAAAGAGAAAAACCTTGATTGGTTGCCTCCCTCATGGGCCTAGATCAGGGATCATATGCGCCCAGACCAGGGATTGAATCTGCAACCCCGGTACGTGCCCTGACCAGTAATCGAACCTGTGACCTTTTAGTGTCTGGACAATTCTTCAACGAATTGAGCCACACTGGCCAGGGCAGAAACATTCGTATCACCAGAGATAAGGGGTGGGAGAGAGACCCAGAAAAATTCTGTGCAGACTGTCTCAACATAAGTCTTATGTTCCTCTAGCTTCCCCATGTACTTATTTTGGCTACCTTACCATGATTGTATTTCTTTGTTCAACCCAGTTTAAAAGCATTTAAGCATTGCCACTTCTTTGGTGTTCATTTCCTTTTGAAGGCTCTCATGTCGCTTTAAATTTATATTAACTAAATTTGGCCCTGGCTTGTGTGGCTCAGTGGACTGAGTGCCAGCCTGTGAACCAGGGGATTGCCGGTTCGATTCCCGGTTGGGGCACATACCTGGGTTGCAGGCTGGTCCCCTGTGGGGGGCATGTGAGAGGCAACCACACATTGTTGTTTCTCTCCCTCTTTCCTTCCCTTCCCCGCTCTCTAAAAATAAAATAAATAAAATCCTAAAAAATAAATTTGAATGCTTTTCTCCTGTTAATCTGTTGTATGACAATTTAATTCTCAGGCCCTGCTGAAGACCCTAAGCAGGTAGAGATAGTTTTGCTTCCCCTACACAGCTGATGGAGAACTTCCGCTCTGAGTTCTGTAAGAGCAACCCCCTGATGTGGGGGTGCATGTGTAGGCAGGGGGCACCCTCCTCCACAATCCTCCAATCCTCAATGTGGTGATCACACCAATCAAAGGGAAAGAGTCAGAAACTAGCTCCTGAATACCCAGAGTTGTTTAAATTAATTTTTTAAAGTACAAACAGACCTTTTTAAAGTGTCTGTTGCACAGGTAGACTCCCAGGCTCTACCACCAGGCTCCTTGCTAGTGTGTTGGTGCAAGCTGTCCATTTCTTGGTCCACCCCCAAGTCTGAGCTCCCGGTCCTTGAGGCCAGAAGCTGTGTAAACAGAGAGAGGGGCAGCAACCTTAAGAAAAGCAACCAAACTGGGCTCAGACTGGCAACTAGATTGAAAATAAGAGGAAATCTGGGATATCCAAAACCAAAGGGAAAAACACGGACTCTGAGAGCATCCCCGTGTGTATGAGACCACAACCACACCTTTCTCCCAACTGTTCACACTCACGGTGTGAAGAGCAGAGCCACACCACCCTCAGCTCAGAAATCATGGAGGGCTCTAAAGAGAATCAAGTCAGATGTGAAACCACTCAGAGGCCGCGCCACGTTTGTTCAGTGTGACAAGCCCTGAATTCCTACACACGTTTTTGCCTTACTGCTTCCTTGCTTTCTCTTCTGTGAAGCATCGTGTCGTAGCACTCAGCACTTTGAACACGTTCTAAATATACATCAGGAAAGCGCTGTCACACTCACCCTCTCACTCCGCCGTCTTGGCACTAGCGCTGCTGGACAGGCATGACCACCGTGCTACAGACGAAGAAACTGAGGCACAGCGAGACTTGCTCTCAAGTCTGCAACAAAGATTTCCAACCTCAAACATTTTTTGTCCGAGTTTGTCTTCATTCATAAGTGATATGTATTCGCTGTAGAAAAGGCAGATAAACAAAAATAAACAAGAATTACTCAACATCTTACCTCCCAGAGATAGCCACCGTTAGGTGCTCAGAGTAAGCCCTTCCAGTCTTTTCTCTGTGCTGAGAAGCAGTAACGGCAGGGTGAGAGCACAGGTTCCGAAGCCTGATCAGAGCCAAATCTCAGCTCTGTGACTTACCTGCATGTGACCTGGCCGGCTTTTAAACCTCTCTGTGCTTTAGTTTCCTCAATCTGTAAGATGGGGATAATAAAAACACCTAAGAGTTAGCGTAAGGATTAAGTAAATCAACATCTTTGAAATACTTAGAACAATACCTGCCATACAGAAAGACTCAATTATTGAGCCTTTTTTTTCCTTTTAATAAAAATGATAATAAATGGGACTGCCGGCCAAGATGGAGGCGTAGGTAGGCACACTGTACCTCCTCGCACAACCAAAAGGACAACAATTTAAAAACAAAAACTTTCAGAACTGACAGAAAATTGAATTGTATAGAAGTCCGACTACCGAGGAGTTAAAGAAGAAACATCCATCCAGACCTGTAAGAGGGGCAGAGATGGGCATCCAGGCAGAGAGGACTTGTGGCAAAGTGATGGCTGGAGGATCAAGCAGTCCCACATTCACATGAGGATAAACTGGGAGGAACAACTGGGGAGCAAAACAGACTGCACGACCCAGGGCTCCAGAGGGGAAAAAGAGCCTCAAATCTCTGATCGAAAACACCTGTGGGGGTTGAGGTGCCGGGAGAGACTCCCAGCCTCACAGGAGAGTTCATTGGAGAGACCCACAGGGTCTTAGAATATACACAAGCCCAAGCACCTGGGAATCGGCACCAGAAGGACCCAGTTTGCTTGGGGGAAGAGGGGAAAGTGACTGAAATCTGGCAGAGAGCGGAGCAAGCACCATTGTTCCCTCTCAGATCCCTGTCCCACATACAGCGTTGCAATGCAGTGACATGCTTGCCCCGCCCTGGCGAACACCTAAGGCTCTGCCCCTTATACGTAGCAAGCAGATGCCCTAAGACAAAAAAAAAAAAAAGGCCCAAATGAAAGAGCAGATCAAAACTCCAGAAAAAATACAACTAAGCAATGAAGAGATAGCCAACCTATCAGATGCACAGTTCAAAACACTGGTGATCAGGATGTTCACAGAATTGGTTGAATTTCGTTACAAATTAGATGAAAAAATGAAGGCTACACTAAGTGAAATAAAGGAAAATGTACAGGGAACCAATAGTGATGGGGAAAAAACTGGGACTCTAATCAACAGTGTGGACCAGAAGGAAGAAAGAAACATTCAACCAGAAAAGAATGAAGAAACAAGAATTTTAAAAATGAGGAGAGGCTTAGGAACCTCCAGGACATCTTTAAATGTTCCAACATCCAAATTATAGGGAGACCAGAAGGAGAAGAGGAAGAGCAACAAGTGGAAAAGTTATTTGAACAAATAATAAAGGAGAACTTCCCCAATCTGGCGAAGGAAATAGACTTTCAGGAAATCCAGCAAGCTCAGAGAGTACCAAAGAAGTTGGACCCAAGGAGGAACACACCAAGGCACATCATAATTACATTAGCCAAGATTAAAAATAAGGAGAGAATCTTAGAAGCAGCAAGAGAAAAGAAGACAGTTACCTACAAAGGAGTTCCCATTGGACTGTCAGCTGATTTCTCAAAAGAGACCTTCCAGGCAAGAAGGGGCTGGAAAGAAGTATTCCAAGTCATGAAAGGCAAGGACCTACAACCAAGATTGCTCTATCCAGCGAAGCTGTCATTTAGAATGGAAGGGAAGATAAAGTGCTTCTCAGATAAGGTCAAGTTAAAGGAGTTCATCATCACCAAGCCCTTATTATATAAAATGTTAAAGGGATTTATCTAAGAAAAAGAAGATAAAAAATATGAACAGTAAAATGACAGCAAAGTCACAGTTATTAACAATCACACCTAAAACAAAAAACAAAAGCAAACTAAGTAAACAGCTAGAACAGGAACAGAACCACAGAAATAGAGATACATGGAGGGTTAGCAACAGGGGAGAGGGAGAAGGAGAGAGGGGGAAAAGGTACAGAGAATAAGTAGCATAAGTGGTGGGTAGAAAATAGACAGGGGGAGGGCAAGAATAGTGTGGGAAATGTAGAATCTAAAGAACTTGTGACACATGGACATGAACTAAAGTGGGGGAATGTGGGTAGGAGGGGGTGTGCAGGGCGGAGGAGAATAAAGGGGGGAAAATGGGACAACTGTAATAGCATAATCAATAAAATATATTTTTAAATGATAAGAAATGGTATATATTCTTTTTTTAATATTTTTAGGGGATTGATTTTATTTATTTTTTTAAACATTTTATTTATTTATCTTTAGAGGGGAAGGGAAGGAGAGATGGAGAGAGGGGGAGAAATATCAATGTATGGTTGCCTCTCACGTGTCCCTTGCCAGGAACTGGCCTGCAACCCAGGCATGTGCCCTGACTGGGAATCGAACCGCGATCCTTTGGTTCACAGGTCCCCCCTCAATCCATTGAGCTACTCCAGCCAGGGCATAATAAATGGTATATATTCTTATGTTACCTGACATTTTTCATTTTTTGAACTCAGTATATTATAAATATATGTCTGTGTATATATACATACCTACATCATTGTTAACAGCATTTGATGTTACAACGATAGGCAAATTTTACCTTCACCCTACTCTTTGTTCCCAATTTTTTGCTATTATACACAGAGATGAATAGCCTTCTAGAGAAATCTTCAGTTCCTTGAAGAAATTTCCTGTAGATAAATTACCAGAGTAAATAGACAGGTGAGACCTCAATTTATGCCAGCACCATGGGGATGAGTCAGTCTCAGGTGTCTGGCTTAAGGGCACCGTTCTCCCTCCTCATCACTCATGGCTGCTTCTCTGGCATTGAACCTGTAAGAGGAGTTGGTGGCTTTACCTAGAAGGGAAACAGTTGAAAGAATTTTGAGAGGTTTTTTAAAAGATCACATGTGATAAATGGCCCTTTTAAGAAGTATGCCTGGGGACAGCTCTTTCTTCAGGGGAATGTGAGGCTAATCAGGCCTACTTATTCATTACAGTTGACAGCCTTCGGGGCAGTTAATGAGCCACAGACATCTGGCATTTTCCACTGACTCAGGCAGGCCATTGTTTATCTTCAGCTGATTGCATGGGTTTGGGAAGGGACTGTGAGTCAATCTCCCATGTCCCTGAAGGGGGAACTGAGACTCAGAGGTGGCTATGGACCATGGCATTTGCCACAGTGGGAGAAACTCCCAGTCTCACACAAGAGTTCATTGAAAAGTGCACTAGAGACCAGCAGGCGAGCTGCATTGCTCCCCCTCTGGCCCCTCCCCCACAGGAAGCACAGCAGTGCAGCAAGGAGGGTTGCCCTGCCTGGGTGATACCTAAGACCCCGCCCCCTTACAACTTAACAGGGGCCCTGAACAAAGAAATAGGGCCGAAATGAAAGAATGGAGCAAAACCTCAGAAAGAGAGCTAAGCGATGAGGATATAGCCAACCTAGCTGATGAGAAATTTAAAGCCCTGGTAATCAAAATGCTCACAGAACTGATTGAGCTTGGTTGAAAAATGAAAGAACAAATGAAAGACACCCAAAATGAAAAAAAAAACAAAATATTCAGGGAACCAACAGTGACAGGACGGAAACCAGGACTCAAATCACCAATTTGGAACAAAAGGAAGAAATAAACATCCAATCAAAACAGAATGAAGAAACAAGAACTCAAAAAGTGAAGAGAGTCTTACAAACCTCTGGGACAACTGAAACGTTCCAATATCTGAATTATAAGGGTACCAGAAGGAGAAGAACAACAACAAGAAATTGAAAACTTATTTGAACAAATAATGAAGGAAAACTTCCCCAATCTGGTGAAGGAAATAGACTTTCAGGAAGGCCAGGAAGCCCAGAGAGTCCCAAAGAAGTTGGATCCAAAGAGGAACATACCAAGACACATCATGATTAAGTTACCCAAGTTTAAAGACAAAGAGAGAATCTTAAAAGCAGCAAGAGCAAAGGAGACAGTTACCTACAAAGGAGTTCCCATAAGATTTTCAGCTGATTTCTCAAAAGAAACTTTGCAGGCAAGAAGGAGCTAGAAAGAAGTATTTGAAGTCATAAAAGGTAAGGACCTACATCCAAGATTGCTCTACCCAGCAAAGCTATCATTTATCTGCCCAATGGAAGGGCAGATAAAGTGCTTCCCAGAAAAGGTCAAGTTAAAGGAGTTCATCATCACCAAGCCCTTATTATATGAAATGTTAAAGGGACTTATCTAAGAAAAGGAAGATCAAAAATATGAACAGTAAAATGACAACAAACTCACAACCATCAAAAAATGAATGAAAAAAATAAAAGAAAGAAAAACAATGAAAACAAAAACTAAGCAAACAACTAGAACAGGAACAGAATCAGAGAAATGGACATCACATGGAGGGTTTTCAGTGGGGACGGGGAGGAGAGGAATGGCAGCGAAAGGTACAGCGAAGAAGCAGCATAATTGGTAGGCATAAAACAGATGGGGAGGCAAAAAATGGTATAGGAAACAGAGAACTCAAAGAACTTACAAGTACAGCCCATGGTCATGAACTAAGGGGTGGAACGCTGGAGGGTTGTGGGGTGCAGGGTGGAAGGGGGATGAAGGGAGAAAAATTGGGAAAACTGTAATAGCGTAATCAATAAAATATAGTTTAAAAAAAAAAAAAACACAACTCCTATGTCCCAAAAGCCTGTGTTTTGCCATAGCAGGAAAAAATACAGATTGGCATACTTTTAAAAGATGATTGAAACTTCCTGGCCTAGTTGACTCCAGGGTATGACTTCCACTCATGGGGACAGCAGGTACCAAGGAAGTCCCCATCAAACCTACAACTTCTAAGGCACGGGGAGGTGAAGGGACTCGCCCAGGGACAACGGTCTGATCTCCTGACTCCAGTTTCCCACGGCTGAATTTCTACATCATTTCTTTGACTTTAAATGATACATCTTTATTCTATTTCATTGTAACTGTTACCTTATACAATTCAAAGGTACAATATTTTGTGTATTCCAAATGTACCCCTCGTCGGGTAGTAGCAGTAACTATTGAGAACTTTACCATGAGCAAGACACTGTACAAAGCAATTTATGTGCATCTTCCTGTTTCATCTCATCACGACCCTGCTGAAGTCAATAGTATTATTATTCCCATTTAACAGAGGAGCAAACTGAGGCTCAGAGAGAAAGGTTCGCCCAGAATCACACACCAAGAACTCAAACCTGGGTCCGTAAGATACCAAACCCTTTGCTCGTAGCCACTCTGCTAACACTGGCATGGTCTTCAGGGTGGATATTCCTCAGAACTGCTCAGAATACAACTTGCTCTGGAATGGGAGGTGGCCACCCTTCTGAGTCCAGCCTGTCATCAGCCCAGTAAACGTCACACATATTTTTAACTCTTTTTCGAAAGAAAGCAAAGAAAAATTAGTGTATTTATAGTCCCCTGTGTGGGACTATAATTTTTTTTTCTATTTTCTAAAGACTCCTACCCACAAGCGTGGTTCTTGCCGTGAGAGCATCTTTCCGGGAGGCAGAAGCTGCGGGAGTGTCTGCAGTAGCAGGCCTGGGAAGAGCATTGCCCGCTGCAAAGGAACCGCAGCCTGGTGCATTCCTGAGGAGGGCAAGAACCCGCAACAGTGCCCCGGAGACGGAGAGGCAGCATTACATAGCATCAAGCCAGGAAAACGTGAAGCCACCTGACAAGAGTTCTGCTCCACCAGGAAGTTTCTTGCTCTGCTTTCCTTTCTTCCTCCCTGCCTGAAACCCCGGAGATATTAAAACTTACAGCTAAACAGTGGCAGAAAGAGGAATAAGGAAAAACAGAGCATTCAACCCTCGATGACATTCAGCATTCTGATTATTACCTGGACCGGCCAATTTTCATTACTACATCAGAATTGAGTTTAAAAGTTAAAGTGACCTCAGGATTCTATTACCTAAAAGAAAGGACGATGATGAAAATAAGGACCGGGCAGCGCAGAGAGTAGGGCTGCCTGGAACACACTGGCCAGATGCCGGCGCTGCCAAGGGTTACCTCCCCACTCCCACCCCCGTGTTTTCATCCCACGGCTGGAGAGAAACTGTCAACCTGAGTAGACTTAAAAGAAGAATAAGTTTATATAGCCAGTAACAAACCATCAAATATATGATGCAAAAAATGGGTAGAATTGAAGGTAGGAACAGGCATTTCTGCTATAATAATTGGAGGCTTCAATACCCAACTCTCAATAATGGATAAAACAACCAGACAGAAGTAAGGAAATAGTGGACTTGACCAACGCAGTAAAACCACCCAGACCTCACAGACATGTACAGGACACTCTGCCCAGCAGCAACAGAACACACAGTCTTCTCAGGTGCCCATGGGACATTTCCCAGGACAGAACATGTTTCAGGTCACAGATTAAGTCTCAGTAGGTTTACAAATATAGACATTATTCAAAGTATCTTCTTGACCACAACACGATGAAGTCAGAAATCAAAAACAAAAGGAAAACTGGAAAATTCACAAAATTGTGGAAACAACACGCTCTTAAAACTCCGATAGGTCAACGAATCTATCACAAGGGAAATTGAAAGGAAATACTTAGAGATGAGTGAAAACGAAAGTGCAACATCCCCAAACCTACAGACTTGGCAAAAGCAGCAGTGTGAATGGGGAAATTGATAGGTACAAACATATCGAAGAGTCAGCAGGATCTCAAAACAACGACCTAACTTTACAACTTGAAGGACTAAAAGATGAAGAACCTTGTGAGGGATCCTGAGCCACAGGACTCAGCGAGGCTACACCCAGATTTCTGACATAAAGAAGCTGTAAGATAATACGCCCTGGCTAGTGTGGCTCAGTGGATTGAGGGCCAGCCTGCGATCCAACAGGTTGCTGATTCAGTTCCGGGTCAGGACAGATGCCTGGGTTACAGGCCAGGTACCCAGTTGGGGGCATGTGAGAGGCAACCAATGTATCTCTCCCACATCTTGACGCTTCTCTCCCTTGCTTTCATCTCTCTAAAAATAAGTAAAATCTTTAAAAAAGAAAGAAACTGTGAGACAATAAATGTTTGTGCTTTAAACTGCTAAGTTTTGGGATACTTTGTTATGCATAAATAAAGAATACAGCTGTTGCTATTTTTATAAAACTGGTTTAATATTGAATATACTATTGTCTCATCTGCTTACTTGGCAATATATTTCAACATTAATCTATAACAAAACATACTTTTCTGGATTTAAAAAAACCTTGATTTTTAAAAGCCATAATATGGATGCATAATTTAGTTACAGGAGGCATGCCGTTTGTGTACACGCATTTATTGCACCAACTCATAAATATGGTTGAATAAACTATCTACATTCAGCCAAAAGAATGGACCAGCATGTGGGCAGCCAGCTATAAAGGGGTCTTCTATGGGATATCCGAAGGAAAGCCCCTGTGTACGGAACCTGTAACTCTTATGTGTCCGATCCTTGGAAAGAAAGGATGAGAGGGAGGACTCAGGTGTCAGTTTTGCCGGGCTCCTTACCAGGTAAGGGCTGCCAACAGGAAGACCTTGAGCCCCAGGATTTGTGGCACTTGTGGTCCCCAGGGCCTCAATCACCAATGGAGCCGGCTGCCATAGGACTACTAGATGCCTCAGTTGCTCTCTGTTTCGTTTCTACTAGAGTGTAGGGACATACAAGCAAATGTGGTACCTCCTGGCCCAGGCAAGGGAAGCCCTTGCTCTAGGCTCCACAGCTGAGGGCACCCTCCATCACAACCACACGTAAGATAAATGCATTGAATACAGGATAAAAATGCAATATCCATCAAACTATAAAAAAAATAATTGTTAAGAATGAAATACACAACCAGGCAATTTTCATCCCATCTCAAAACGAACGAATCCAGGAGTGAAAAGCAGATTGTCTAAACAGACCTACTTCAGCCTGCCTCAGCAGCTGACGGACTGGTCCCGTGGGTTGCTCTGCACGCCGGGAACACGGGGGCACTTATGACACTTGGCGCTGGCACGTCACAACCCCCACATCCACGCTCCACTGACACCATTCGGGCCCCATGGAAATGCTTCCCCACACCCCTTGTCCCCATGACCTTGAGGCTGACAGCAACTGTATCCAAATGCTGTGAAAGTCTGCCGTTGCTTTTGTCATTATGAGTGTACATTTGACAAAGAAGAAAAACAGAAAGAACATCTCTTATTTAAATGTTTGTTAGTTTGTCCCATTTAAGTTTTTAGACAAATGATATGTGGGTGGGTCTCCATTCGTACCACAAGCCTCAGCAAATATAATGATAGGTTGAAAAAGAGGATCCATCTTGATTTTACTTCTTTTTTCCCAAATTATTTATCTATTTATTGTGGTGAAATACACATCGCACAAAGTTTAACAGTGTAACCATTTTTAGGTGCATGGGATGGTGATTAAGTTCACTCACGTTGTTGTGCCACCCTGGCCACTGTCTGTCTCCAGAATTCTCTTCTTCTCGCAAAACTGAAACTCTGCCCGTTAAACAAGCAGCCATTGCCCCTCCCCCCACCCCAGGTACCCACCATCCTGTTTTCTGTCTCTAGGATTCTGACTACTTGAGGAACTTGGTGAAATCATCCAATATTTGTTTCTTTGTGACTGGCTTGTTTCACTTAGCATGTTGTTCTCAAGTTTCATCCATACTGCAGCCTATGTCAAAACTTTCTTTTTAAGGCTGAATAATATTCCATTGTGTGCATACACCACATTTTGCTCATCCATTTATTCGTCAGTGGGCACCGGGTTGCTTCCATGTTTTAGCTATTTTGGATAATGCAACTGTGAACACGAGTGGGTGTACTTGCTCAAAACCCTACTTTAAATGTTTTAAATTCATCAGAAGCCCCTTTTCAGCCAGTGATAGCATTACTAGAGAGAAAAGCATCAGAGATATAGAATATCTGAATAATACAACCCAAAGCGGAATTGCTGGGTCGTACGGTAATTCTATTTTTAATTTTCAGGAAGTACCACGCCGTTTCCCACGGTGGCTACACCGGTTTACATCCCCAGCAACAGTGCGCAGGGCTCCACCTCCTTCACATCCTTGCCAACGATCCTCATTTTCTATTTTTTAAATAGCAGCCATTCTAAGGGGTGCGAGGCAGTAGGTATCTCACCGTGGTTTGGATTTGCTTTCCCCTAGTGATTAGTGATGATGAGCATCTTCTCATGTGCTTATTGGCCATTTGCATATCATCTTTGGAGAAATGGTTATTCAAGTCCTTTGCCCACTTTTGAATCGGGTTATTTGGGGGTTTTGTTGTTGGTAGTGGGCTTTAGGAGTTATTTATTTTTTTCTGCCTATTACTCCCTTATCAGATATGTAATCTGTATATATTTTTTCCATTCCATAGGTCACCTTTTCATTCTGTTGATAATGTCCTCTGATGCACAAAACATTTTTGCTTTCATGAAGTCCTGTTGGTGGCATTTTGCCTTTTGTTGCCTATGCCTTTGGGGTCATAATCCAGCGAATCACTGCCAAACCGAATGTGGTGGAGCTTTTGATCCAAGTTTCCCTTCTAAAAGCCTTAGCTCCTTCACTTAGGTCTCAGACCCCTTTGGGGTTGTTTGTGTACATGGTAAAGGATGGGAGTCCAACTTCATTCTCTGGTGTGCGGCTATCCGGTTTCCTCAGCACCGTTCATCGAAGACTCTCCTTTCCCCACAGGCTCAGCTCCCTTGTTGAAAGCCATTTGAGCATATACGTGAGGATTTATTTCTGGTCTCTCTGCTCCATTGGTCTATGTGTATATATATTCTTACGCCAATATTACATTGTTCAGATTACTATAGGCCTGTAACAATTTTTGAAATGTGAGACCTCCAACTTCGTTCTTCTGTTTCCAAGATTGTTTTAGCTACTTGGGGTCCCCAACATCCTGTCACTTTGCTACATTCTGTTTAAACAGTTGGAGTCCAGCCCACAGTCAAGATGAGATTACTCGAAGGGTGTGAATGCCAGGAGGCAGGGATTACTGAGAGGCATTTTGGGCTGCCTACCACCAGCAGCTACCAAACACTTACTGAGAACTCAGTGGACTAAGCCCCATGTATATACACTCATTTAACACTGACAATAAGCCTGGGAGTCTGTAACTACTTTGTACCGAGTTCAAGTTCGTCATAGAGGGAACTGAGGTTTAAAGACATGGCCCCCAGCTACTAAATGGGATTCAGACGCAGCCCGTCCAGCTCCAAAGTTGTGTCTTTAGCCATTGTGCTATCCGTGCCCACTTGGCTGCTTCAGGATCTCAGATGAATATGAAATGCTATTGGTTATCGTGAGAGCTCAGATTTACGATTGGCGAAAGTCTCAGATGACTGCTCATGAATAGAAGAATGAGGTTTTTTTCAGCTGTATTTAGCCCTAGTCAAATAAATTTGAGAAATCCCATTTTGGTTCAACGTCAGCTTGTTATAGAAGTTTGCTAGTCACTGGGGAAAAGGAAAGGCAAGCACTAAAAACAAGCATGTTGAAGAATTTCCCTTCTTGCTACATTGGGCACTAGGTTCTCCAGGTCCGAAGAAGGACCTCAGCTTTAGGGAAGCTCCTGGACCCAATTTCATGGGCAGCTGCCTCGTCACACCAGACTTCTCTGAAACTTCCCCAAAATTTCTGGGGAAGGTCACGCACAAGAGAACTCTGTGAAAACAAGTCTGAACAGAACCCCTTGGCCTGTGAGAGTTCTGCTTTCAAACAATCCCTGCCTCCACCCCAGTCAGATTCTGCCACTGGCGATGGAAGGCCTCCTTCCCACCACAGAATGTGTCAGGGAGCGTCCAATGGGGTCAAGACCTTCTTCTCTCCCTTCTCCTTCTGCGACCACAGCTGCAAACTCTCAGAAGGAAAAGTGCTGGGTTGAGTTTTCAAGCCCAGGATAGAAAGCTCAGTTTCAAAGTGTTTCAGAAATGCTGAAAATGTGTTTAAAGGCGCTTTTAAAAGGTGTCCTTGTTTTCATTACGTTTTTATGAGCAGATATAATTGTCTTTGTGCTTCAGCTTAAAAGAGGAACCCGCTTCAGCCACATTCTTCTTTTCTCGGAGCCGTCATTCAGTCCTTGAAGCTGGGTTGGATGCTCTGCAGGTACAGAGGTGAATTAAGATGTGGATCTTGTTGTTAAGGAGCTTGGACGGTGGGATCCAGTCACATGAGCATCTGGGACACTGTAATGCAGAACAGGCAGGTGCCACAAGGGAGCTGTAAATCATAAAAAGGTGGCCCTGCCTTTGCACACGGCACTACTGCCCTTTCACTTACTTACAAACTCTCCTCCAGTTTCACGCCACCCAGCTGGGTCAGCACCGTGACGAGAGCCCAGGCTCCGGAGCCAGACAGCCTGGTTCTGAACCCCAGCCCTGCCACTCGCACAATGCACGGCTCTAGACAAGTTACTTAATGTCTCTGGGCCAGTTCCCTTACTGACATGAGAGTATTCTGTGTCTCACTGTGGGTGGTGGGTGAGGATTAAGGGAAGTGGCGTGTTTAAAGGGCTTAGATTAATAAATAATATTAGCAGTTACGGCATTTCCGTTTTATAAGCGGGGAGGCTAAGGTTTAGAGAGTCCAACTGATAGGCCCGGAACCTTTCAACTCCTAAGCGGTGGGGCAGGGCGTGAACCCAAGACTCCAAGCCAACGCTCTCTCTGTTGCTCAGCAGCCTGAAAGCTGTGGGAGTTCAGAATCTGATCCAGGGGCTGGGGAAAAGGGGGGCTGAGAGAGGGTGGGTAGTGGAGATCCGGGAAGGTTTCTTAAGACAGTAGGGAATGGAAATTCTCCTTGAGCTCCGGTATCTGAAAGCTTTCATCTGTAGATTACTTTCAACAACAACTCAATCTGATAGTGTATCCTCTTAGATAAATTAGTGTATGTTCTTTCTTCATGTAGCACATCCAACTACTTTTAATGGCTCGCTCTTCCATGTTTCAAACACCCAGTATGAAGTTCTATTATAGTACCCATCGTAGGGTATTTGCGTTACCTGCTGTTCCAGTTACTGTTGCTACACAATAAACCCCCCCAAAGCGTAGGGTTTAAAGCAAGAGCAATCGTTTTATTATCTCTCAAGGTTTCTGCAGGTGAGGAATTCAGGGTGGTCTGACTTGGGCCCCTCATGTGGTTGCTGGTGCAGGAAGGTGGATGGAGCAGGAACAGCTGGGAGCTGGCTGGGCGGCCCCCTGTCTTCACGGACGCTCACAGCCTCTCCCTGTGGTCACTCCCAGGGCAAGTGGAGGCCTCCTCAAAGCGTGGCCACCTCAGGGCATCAGACTCCTTATGTGGTAACCAAAGGCTTCAAGAGCAAGTCTTCCTAGCTTTGAAAGTCACATACGTCACTTCTGACATACTCTTTTGGTTGAAATAATCACAAAGTCTTCCTAATTTTCAAAGATGACAAAGACCTCACCTCCCAATGGGAGAAGTCATGTGGAAGGGAGACTTTGTTGAAGCTGTGTTTGGAAACTACAATCTCAGGCTTGATTTTGTGTCCGCCTTCCCTGCTAGCGCACTCATTCATTCAGCCAGCAGGTAGGCATTTGTTCACTCACCGAACGTTTGCAGGTGCCTACAGCGCACGCCAGCACCGAGCTAGGCCCCCACATACACATCACTTCACCTAATTTCGTGTCAAGCCTTTGAAGTAAATGCATAATCTCCACTCAACAAGTGAGGAATCTAAGGCTCAGAATGGTGCGGTGATTTCCCAAAATCACACGGTGGGTAGAGAAGCTGTGATTCGAACCCATAGTCTATGCCATTCCTTACACCAGGCTACACTTTCAGCTTCCAGGTCACCTGGTCACCTCTAGCCCCTTTTGGTCTCTACCTTGGTGAACCTCCTTACCCTCCATTCCCCCAGGGCAGGTCAGTGGCTGGGGAAACACTGTCTGGGGCCAGTGGGAAGGAACCCCAAGTCCCGCACCAGCCATAGGACTTCCATCTGTGGTCCCAGAGGCTCTGGTTACCCGGTATGGGTCGGAATTCATGCCAAGTGAATTCAACTGTTCACACCTGTGGACCCAGTCTCGCCTCTGCCATTGCGTCCTCATCCATCAAGCATCCCCCACAGCCCCTTGCTTGTGGGCTGTTTGCTACGCACTCTCACGGGTCCTGCAAGCTATTGTCAAAGGGAAGATTACTTACGACTGTTGTTGAAGACATTAAGAGAGACTGTAGGGACTGTCTCGATGGGGTTTTGCAGTGGGAGAGAGACTGGACCCAATTCTGATTACAGCACAGGCAAGTGGGAAATTATAGCCCAGGAGCCAGGTCAGAGGATGGAAAATTACTAAGAGGAAGCACCGGAGTAAGGGGGATTCTGGCTGAACTGACCTACCAGGACTCCTGCTGAAGGCAGATCAGGGAGATCAGACATCCCCTGGGGGGCAGGGGGACACGGAGAAACTCGATTAGATACCGACAGTAATCAGATATTGAGGATGGAGGATTCCGGCTAAACCAACCCAGCAGGATGTTTTGTTAAAACTGGACAACGCGGAGATAAACATGCAAATCCCAAAACTGAGGCCTAATTGAAAAGCCCAAGGCAGCCTAAGTAGAGTTTGGCTAAGGAGAAAAGCTTTGTTGCTCCTCAGTTTACAATTTAAAACCACACAATAAAATAAATAAATGAATGAACAAATAATACATAAATAAAACCATGACACAAGGGATGAAATGTACAGCGCAGGGAACATAGTTAATAATGTCGAAATAACTTTGTATGATGACAGATGATCCCTAGACTTAGTGGGGTGATCAATTGTAAGGTATATAAACGTCAAATCACTATTTTGTACACTTGAAACTAATATATGTCAACTTTACTTAGTTGAAATAAATAAAATAGCCTTGGCTGGGTAGCTCAGTTGGTTAGAGCATCATCCTGATACGCCAAGGTTGCAGGTTCGATCCCTAGCCAGAGGACTTAGAAAAAGCAACCAATGGCCCTGATGGCTGTGGCTCAGTGGGTTGGATGTCATCCTGCCAACCAAAAGGTCCCCAGTTCAATTCCTGGTCAGGGCACATGCTTGGGTTGCTGGCCAGGTCCCCATTTGGGGGTGTGTGAGAGGCAACCACACATTGATATTTCTTTCCCTCTCTTTCTCCATCCCTTCCCCTCTCTCTAAAAATAAATTAATAAATATTTTTAAAAACAAATAAAATAACTTCAAAAATAAATACAACCATATAATAGCTCAGTCAACGGTCTTTTCTGAAAGGCTCACGATAAACCCAGCCGCAGTTTCTCGGGTCAGGAGTGTCTAGGCCAGGCATGTGCAGCCAGTTGGACGCTTCAGCGTCTCCCCGGAGAGGAAAGGGCAGCTGCCGGCCCCACCCCTGAGCTGCTCACTCACCAGGGACCCAGCCATTCAGGCGGCAGGAAGCGCCGCCCTCTGACCTGTTTCCCCAGACCCCCGATCTGGAGCCCTGGAAAGCAGCTCTTCTTTGTTTAGGGGTAGTTCTTCCTGCCCCTCCCCTGCACTTGGCTCATTTTGTCCTCAGCCCTCACCGGCTCTGCCCTGCCTCCTCTTCTCTGAGAGCTTTCCGCTGGGGAGTGGAGGCTGTGACACCTCCTTGGGCTGCCTTTCAGGCTCCTTGTTCTCTGCGTCTGGCCGATCACTCCAGCTCAGCGCCCAGTCCCTGAATGTGTCTTATGCCTTTTTGACTTTTCCATAGTCCCAAACCCTGTTCTACACACATAAGTCTAGACAAATAAATACCCACCAGCTAATTGACAGACATGGCCATTTAAGGGGGGAAGAAAACAGATTGAGAAGTGGGACTTAACAAAGCAGCAGGGGAGAATTCCTGTAGGAGAAAGGATTTTAGGAAGCCTAGAAACAGACAAGATCAAGCAGATAAGCAGGAAGAAGAAAGAGGGCCAGCAGCCCGGGAGAACTGCGGAACCGGAACCGAAGATGTGGAGGCAGATTGGAATTCCAAACCCAGGCGGGAGGTTCTCTAACAAGTGTTTTTCACATTTCAGTTTGTGACCCATCAGTGGGCAATAGAATTATTTCTTGGGCTAAAAATATCGCTTTAGATTTGTTGATCTTTTTCTTTTACAGTTTCTAGGGTTGGTTTGTTTGTTTTAGATTTTTTTAATTTATTTAGAGAGAGGGGAAGGGATGGAGAAAGAGAGGGAGAGAAATATCAATGTGTGGTTGCCTCTTGCACGCCCCCTACTGGGGACCTGACCCGAAACCCAGGCATGTGCCCTGACCAGGAATCAAACCAGCAACCTTTTGGTTCACAGGCAAGCACTCAATCCACTGACCCACACCAGCCAAGGCTACAAATAGCATTTTTTAAAATGAAATAGAATAGATTAGGAGCATATCTATACAGTAAAGATTATCACTGTTTCATCAAATTGATGTTGCAATCTTAAATGAAGCATGTAAGTATCATAAATATACTGGCTCATGATGTAAAATGAATTTTTCATGAATTGCAGTTTTTTTTTACAAAGTGTTCTTTTTTAATCTCTTATCAAACCCAGCCCATCCATTTCAAGGATGAGGAGACCGGGGCTCACAGGGAGGACTAGGGCAGGGGCGGGGCCAAACACCCGTCTCCCGACTCCTGATGCTCCCCAAACAACCCCGCCTTCCCAAGATGAGGAGAAGATGGAACTCGGCTCTTAAACTCTGTGGCCCCTATTATTTTTACCGTCAGAAGGACACTCCTTATTTATCAATTCAACAAATGCTTGTTGAGGGCCAACCCTGGGTGAGACATGTGTGCCATGTACCGGGGTCACATGGAGTTTACAACAGGAGTGCAGGATTTGCTGCCTGATACTGGTTCCTCCTGGGTTAATGTTGACATTTTTTTGTCTAGATTGAGGATGTTAAAGAAGTATTCTGACACTTGTCAAAACAGTAAGAAAGACTTTATTCAAGAATATTGCAATAGCAAGGGGAGGTGGGGCTCAACTGCCTGTACCACAAAGACAGCTGGGGTTCACAGGCAAGGAGCAGGATGAGGGTGTCTGTGGATGGGAAGTTACTGAGAAGAGACATGAGGGTCAGGGGAATTCTCGATGAAGTAACCCAACAGGATTCTCACGAAAAGCAGGCCAAGGACTCAGACATGGAAAATGGAGGATCAGGATTTGACCAGGTATCAGGAGTGGGGGGAAGACTCAGCCAGGTTCTTTGTTAAGCCCGGGCTTGGCAGTTCTAGGGCAGGACAGAGGCCAAGATCAAGGTCTAGCTGAGAAGAGAGTGCAGAGGAGGCCACCTATAGTTTGGGGAGAATTTTTGTCAGTGACAGCATCTGAATCTCTCTTATTTACACTTATTTACTCTCTTGTGTTCGCACTTTTTCCTGTTTACATGGTGCTTTCAATTTTTTTCACACTTAACTTGCTAGGTAGTATTAGTACAAGGAAAAACTGAGGTTCAAAGCTATTAAGGGACTTGACCACAATCACGCAGCCATTCAAAGGCAGACCTGGGCACAGAGGACCAGGTCCATCTGGCTTCAGAGCCAAGACACTTAACCACTGTCCTGAGCCGAGCTGCTCCACGTGGCCAGCCTGGAAATCCGAATCCAACCTTCTGTGGCTGCGCTGCCCGTTTTGGAGACTGGACGCTGCCTGTCTTTGCTTGCATTACTGTCTGGGCTCCATGGTGAGAGCCAAGGCTATTATTAAATGCTCTCCAGTGCCTGAGTCCGGCAGACTCAGATCTGCCCTCGGCCCCTGCTCACACTGTTATTTATAGAGTTGATTGTTTACTGCCATAGCTGGGCCGTGACACAGGAGCAAAGACCAGGTCAAAAAACCCACACGCTTGGCCTGGGCACCAGAGCCCAGAGTTTGGCTCCAAAGTCAGATTCTGTTGATCCACCCTCTGATTCACCTCTTCGGCCGTCCCCCTTCCCCATGGCCCCCGCAGGAATTTTGGGGGCTAAAAAATGTAAAACTCTTCTGTCCCCTCTCAGTTCTTCTAGCTGGGCTAATAACCAAATTAACAGACAGATGAACAGGAGAAAATCAGATTTTAATATGTGTGCATGGGGAATTCACATAAGCATGAAAATTTCAAGGACGGTGAGGTAAACTGGGTATGTATATATGCTATTTTGGACAAAGGAGAAAGGGGGGTAGGGGGTTGAGAATTTAAAGGAAGTAGGCAACTTACAGGTAGTTGAAGAGGAGGGGAACATACCTATTGCTGGTGGAAATGCGGTTCTTCCTCGAAGTCACAATGCACAGAAAGACGAGGTGTAACATTAGGATTTATCGGAACAAAACCAAGGGACTGCCCCGGTTGTTCCCTCCTCCTTTGTTAGCATCTAACCAGCTGACTGCTACCGTAATAGGTTCATTGATGTAACGAGTTTCTTTTCCCGCCTTTTCTCCCACCCTACTCCCCGACCCCACCCCAGCATCACAGGGAACCCCTCTTGGGCACCTCTTGGATCACTAAGTAACCTTGACTTTAAATGTATCCTTGTCAAATATGCTGTACCGTTTTGTGAGTTTAGGTGTTTCCTAACGTACAAAAATAGTAGTGTGTTAAGAAGTACAAACCGGTCATTACAAATACTCATAGGGAATAGTCATAGTACTCCCTGAGTCCGTATTGCAGCATCTGTGTATGGTGCCAGGTGGTGGAAATCTCAGGGGGAACGTTTTTTAAGGCACATGCTTGTCTAACCACCATGCTGTACCCCTGAAACCACTACAAAATAATATTGACAGTAAACTGTAATTAAAAAAGGAAAAGTGATACAATAATAAAATAAAGTGTACTGCACGTTGAGTTAAAAAATTCTATCTTGGCGAAAAATTCCTAGCATGCTGTGCTCTTCTGCTTCACTTTTTTTATGTTGGCACACACGTGGCCATTGTTACTTCTGTTTACTTTCCTAATCAGAAAAAAAAGGTCAAACAAATGGCAAAGGTTAGGTCGGATGGATTTCAAGGGTAGCTGTGAGTGAAGTCACCTGTTCCCTCCTTTTGAAATACAAAGGCATTTTTTGGAAAAGGGCAGCATAGGTACCCTTGGGAGGCAGTCTACCTGAGAAGTTTTTGGTAACCCTATTCGGCAGGAGAGGGAGAGAAAGGGCAACTCGGAAATTCCAGAACCAGAAGGGTCCTTAGGCAAAGGCCGAGAACAGGAGGCCCACAGGATACATCCAGCCTGCATTCATGTGTTGTTTGTTCCTCGTAGTGTTTGATTAAAACATCAAATCCAGATTTTTGGCTTTTCTTGAACGCTCATGTGGTTTTGGCTGCTTAAGCTCCTTTCCACAAGCAGCCATCAGCTGCGCTGAGAGACAGCGCCTCCTTTAGGCAGGGTGAGGGCTCTCTGGTGTCCCACACCTGGTTCTTTAGCTGTCCCCACACAGGGCTGTTTCCAATTCATGCCTTAAATTTCATCAGTTTTCTTAAAGGGGACCATGACCCCTCAAAGCTTTCAGAACTATACTCCAAGGATGCCAAAACCTTGCACGTAAACTACTATGGCCCCTCTTCCACCACAGCAGACCTCATTAATCGATCATGACACTTTTTCCCTCGGAGCTTAGACTCGGCTTCAGAATCCTTCTCAACACTGTTCTCTGTCAACGGTCACCAAAATAGCAGACTCGGCCATCAGGGAAAAAAATCTATCTGTCATTCCTGGAAACCCAATGGTCTCACTTTTCAGAGGAGGAGCCCAGGGCCCAGAGAGGAGAAGTGTCTTAGCCAAGATCTGCACAGCGTACTGATAGCATCGCCCAAGGGTTACTATTAATGCTCATCAAGTGTCCTGATTCCAGTTTATCTCCCAAATAAAACTTGAGTGACCTCACCAAATATTTTGGCTTCAGCAGGGCCAGAATGAAGGCCACTGGCCAGAGTTTCCGCTCCGTATTAAAGCACAGCCCGGCACCCAGCGAGCTTAGTGTGTGTTTCCAGCTGCAGCCCGTTGCTATGCTGTGGTGTTCAGGCTCCCTCCCAGGGCCTGCACGTGGAGTCCACGTGGCCGTGGGCCGTGTGGCTGCTAAGGCCACATGGCTACGGAGAGAGGACATGCAAGTGCATGGACAGAGTGCAGGTCCTGAGCCAGAGAGAGCGAGCAAGCATGCTTTTTGTTCCTCTAGGGTTATAACCAGGAGTTTGAATTTAGGATGGACCAGGTGCTTTCTCAAAATGACCAGTCAACTCCCAAGTTTTTGTGGCCTTTGGATGGGTCCACACCCTCCAGTGAGACCGACAGGCCTCTATGGCCCAGCACCTCCCCTGAGGCCCCCAGCAATCCGGTGCTGTACCGGAGGGGAGGAAGGGTCCCCTGGGCTGTACAGCTGTACCTTCCTGGTGAAGCCAATGGGTTCATGCTCCCCATTTTATTAAACTCAATGCCTGGTCCCCTCTGCTCCCCTTTCCTAGGAATAATTAGTTAAATACCAATGGTAACAGATGGATTAAGAAGTGCAAATTGGTACTTACAGAATAGTCATGGGGATGTAAAACAGCACAGGAAATAGTAATATTGTAATAACTGTGCGGTGAAGGACCAACATTCTGCCACCCTGAAGCTGCTTTGGGGGACACTAACCCCCAAAAGTTCCTCTTAAAGACTCAGGAAGAACTCTTGACCATTCCACCTTTCCTGCCCGAGAGATTCGGAGAACACTGCTTGGGGAAGGAGAGTTCAGGATGTCGCCTCAGCCCAGTCTGAATTAATGATGGTCAAGAAGAGGGCGTCGGCGGTGTCTGCTGGCTAGACCCCCGCGGGTCCCATCGTTTCTGAGTCGCGTAGCAAGAACTCGCCTGCCTTGCGTGTTCTACTCTTCTTCAACTGCGAGTAACTCGCCCGTTCTCACATCTGAACCCTAACACCCAGCTCCCCCCTCTCTCCTTTGTCCGTAATGTCTCACATGCCCCATGTTGCCTCACTGTCTTTCATGGAAGGATCACGCCTCTGTGAATCCCCCATGCACCTGGCTGAAACCAATTTTCCTGTTAATCTGTTTCTGTTAATTTGGTTATTAGCCCAGCTTAGAAGAGCTTAGAAGGTGGGAAGAAAACTATTGATATTTTAGTAGCCCTCTCGGCGGTGTCAGATGGATACTACGTTTATCAGGGTGATCATCTCATAAGACATGTAAGTGTCTAATCACATGTTGTGCACCGGAAACAAATATGATATTGTGTGTCAACTGTAATTGAAAAATTATTAAAAAAAAAAAAGACTTTCAACTGTGGAGTTAGGGTTCTTAACAACTCCCATGAAGTGTGTAAAAAGCATGTCTGTTTCATCATATGCTTGCCAACATCACTGTTGGTTTCTTTTTGGTTTTGGCCTAATTTGATAACTGAATCGCCATGTTTTTTAAACAAAACATATCACAGCATCTAAAAAGGGTGCCTACGGTAAAAATTTGTAAGGATATACAAATCCTCGTCCATATAAATATCACCACCAACTTTTGAATTTAGTTAATTATGATAATTGTATATGAGGTTTTTAAAAGCAGAGAACAGCAGCGACCTGGTGAAAGTAGCTCATCCCAGGTGCTCACGGGGGCACTTCCTTTTCACAGTCCCAGGTTAATTCAGGTGTCAGTATCCACAGTGGAGACTGAGTCATCTCAGGGGGTTAGATGGCCAAAGGCTGCTTCCCTGGGGGTCTGATTGGAAAGGCCACCCAGGAATATTCTTCCTTCAATTAGCCCCGAAATACGGCCTTGCGCTGGGTCCAGCACGGAGTAGATGCATCCAGTAGGTGGCAGTGTCTCACAGTACAACGGCTGGTGAGGCTGGCTGACTGCAGGGAACAGAAAACCAACTCCTGGACCTCCCCTGCAGATGCACCTAGCCCTCCCTGGAGAAAAAGACAACAGACTTCCTGTGTGGGCCCTATCAGCCCTGTCCAGGGTACTCAAGGGACTTGGAGATCCTGGACCAACGGAGCAAGAAGGGCCCTTATCCATCATCTTGTCCAGTGCTACCCAAGGTACGTCCAGGGACAAAAAGCATCACCTGGAAACTTGTTAAGGATGCCTATTCAGCCTGACTTCTGGTCATGATGGCAGCAGAGGCAGACATGGCTCGCCTCTTCGCACAACCACATCAGAATTACAACTAAAATACAGACCAACCATCGCTCAGAACCGTCAGAAATTAAATTGAATGGAAATCTGACAACTATGAAATTGAGTTGAATGGAAGTCTGACAACTACGGAATTAAAGAAACCACATTCATCCAGACAGACAGGTAGGAGAGGGCAGACGCAGAACAGCCCCCCCACACCCATGTGTGGTGAATAAAAATTCGGGAGGGATATCTCCAGAGCAAGGAGTCCCAGCCCCACACCAGGCCACCCAGCCCCGGGTTCCAGTGCCAGGAAGATAGGTCCCCACAACTCTGACTGCAAAAACCAGTGGAGATTGGTCAGTGGAAGAAATGGCTGGAGCCGCAAGCAGTTCCTCTTAAGAATCCACACACAGACTCACTCCCTCTGAGCTCTAGCACCAGGGCAGCAGCTGGAAAGGCACCAGTGGCACACAGGGAGGAACTGAAGGATCTGGCATCAAGGTCAGCAGAGGCTATTGTCCCTTTTCTAAGCCCTCCCCACACAGAGCCATCAAGCTGGTGCCATATCTGAGACTCCATCAACCTGGCCAACAGTGTTTGACCCACCTTGGAGATCCCCAAAAACTCTGCCACACCCAACTTACAGGCCCACCCAAGTTGCTTTTCCACACGAATGGGTCTTGGCTCTTGAATCAACTTCCTAAATCCTCTCAAACAACAGCTGGCTTCAGTGAGCCCCAGGCCCAGCACTAGCAGCAGCCAGCCTAGATTTACAACTTGGCATCACCTGGGACTCTCCAAGCCCAGCACAAGTAGCGGCCATCTCAGATTGCTTTGTAGCTCAGGCAGCGTGCCCCAGGCAAAACATACATGGGGGCTGACCTTGGCCCACACCACCCAGGAAACCCCAGGGCCAGCATGCCTGGTGGACAGCTACAGACCACACTGGAGCACCACCACCCTACCCCTGCACAGCCGATCTCTCACGGAAGGTGGAGGTTGGTTGTCAGTGGTCACAACCAGTCCTTGCAGGTGACTGGCCTGGGTAAATCCTTCCCATTGACCTGCCAACAGCAACCAAGGCTCAACTACAAGAGGAGGGTGTACTCAGCCCACATAAAGGGCGCACCTCGAGTACCCAGCTTGGGTGATAGGGGAGGCTGTGCCACTGGACCCTACAGGACACCAACTACGTTAGGCCACACTACCAAGGCACGGAGTCAAAGCAGCTCTACCTGATACATAGAAACCAACACAGGGAGGCTGCCAAAACAAGGAGACAGAAACATGGTCCAAACAAAAGGACAGATCAAAACAGAAAAAGAGCTAAATGAAATGAAGATAGGCAAATTATAAGATGCAGAGTTCAAAATGCTGGTTATAAGGGTGCTCAAGGAACTTAGTGAGGACCTCGACAGCATAAAACGGATCCAGTCAGAAACAAAGCATTCACTAGTTGAAATAAGGAACAATTTACAGAGAAACAACAGTAGCATGGATGAAGCTGAGAATCAGATCAATGATTTGGAACATAAAGAACCAAAAAACAACCAATCAGAACAACAAGAAAAAAGAATTTAAAAAATGAGGATAGTATAAGCCTCTGGGACAACTTCAAGAGGTCCAACATTCACATCATAGGGGTGCCAGAAGGAGAAGAGAAGAAATTGGATATGTTTGAAAAACAATGAAAGAAAAACTTCCCTAATGTGGTGAAGGAAATAGACATGCAAAGCCAGGAAGCACAGAGAGTCCCAAACAAGATGGATGCAAAGAGGCCCACTCCAAGACACATCATAATTAAAATGCCAAAGATTAAAGATAAAGAGAGAATCTTAAAAGCAGAAAGGAAAGAAGTTAGTTACCTACAGGGGAGTTCCCATAAGACTATCTGCTGATTTCTCAAAAAAAAACTTTGCAGGCTCGAAGAGATTGGCAAGAAATATTCAAAGTCATGAAAAGCAGGGACCTACAGCCAAGACTGCTCTACCCAGCAAAGCTACCATTTAGAATCAAAGGGCAGATAAAGTGCTTCCCAGACAAGAAAAAACTAAAGGAGTTCCTCATCACCAAACCATTATTATATGGAATGTTAAAGGAACTTATTTAAGAAAAAGAAAATCAAAATTATGAACAATAAAATGGTATATGTATATATATGTGTGTGTAGGAACAATTGAATCTGAACAGCAAACTAAGCAAAGGGAAGAACAGACAGAATTATAGATACGGAGACCATTTTGATGATTTCCAGATGGTAGAAGGTGGGGAAGAATGAGTGAAGAAGTGAGGGGATTAAGAAGTACAGATAGATAGTTACAGAATAGCCATGGGGATGTAAAGTACAGTATAGGAAATGGAGTAGCCAAAGAGCTTATTATACGTACGACCCATGGACATGAACAGTGGTGGGGGATTTCCTGAGGCAGTGGGGGGTGCTGGGTAGAGGGGGGCAAAAGGAGAAAAATCAGGACAACTGTAATATCATAATCAATAAAATATATTTTTTTAAAAAAAGAATGCAGATTCACCCTGACTGGTGTGGCTTAGTTGGTTGGGCATCGTCCGGCAAAGTGAAATGTTGTTGGTTCAGTTCCTGGTTAGGGCACTTGCTTGGGCTGCAAGCCCATGTGTGGTTGGGACATGTGCAAAAGGCAACCGATGGATGTTTCTTCCACACATCGATGTTTCTCTCCCTCTTTTTCTCCCTCCCTTCCCCTCCCTCTAAAAGTAAGTAAAATGTTTAAAGAATGCAGATTCTCAGGCACTGACCTAGAATACTTTCTCAGTGGGTGACTCTCATGCATTCGAAAGTTACAGAAGCACCTAGTTGGTTGGAGTGCCGTTCCGTAGACCGAAACGTCTGGGTTCGATTCCCAATCAGGGCACATGACTGGATTGCAGATACAGTCCTGGGTTGGGAGCGTGTGCTGGCAACCAAACCGTAGATGTTTCTCTCTCACACTGGTGTTTCTCTCCCTTTCTTCCCCTCTCTCTAAAATCAAGGAGCACTTCCTCAGGTAAGGATTTAAAAAAAAAAGAATGCCCTCCAAGTTATGATATCTTCAGGCATTGCCAAATGTCCACTTGAGTAGGGTTGCCAGGTGAAATATAACACTCCCAGTTAAATTTCAATTTCAGACAATTTTTTTACTGTCTATATGACATGTCTGCATGTATGACCTATATCTCAGATACTGCCATCCTATATTTTTTTACTTGCTGTACCTGGCAACCCTATCATAGTGGCAAAAATCTCCCTTCTGGAGAAGCACTGGCCCAGGTCCATCTGTTGGGGTCTGAGATTGGAGGGTCCAGTCAGAGAAAAAAAATCTGCTGGGATAATCAAAGGTCATTAGCCTGGGAGGACAGGTGCTTTATCACACTCATCTTTGTATCCCTAGAAATAAAGTGGATTCTCATCAAATATTCTAACTGGTAACAGGTGTGAAAACACTTTGCACTGTATCAGGTACAACAGCAGAGGACCGGGCCGAGGGGACACACTCGTGATGAGGGGACACACTCTCTGCCCTTGGGGAGCCCATGGTCTCCCAAACAGACACGGACAATGGCGTCTGGTTGGACCTACGTAGCCTTTTTTAAAGATTTGACTTTGCAGTCAACACTCTAAAATTGGAAGCCATTGCATAGACGTCAGGATTTCTGGCGTCTCTTGAAAGGTGTGGCACATCTTCCAAACGCCTGGAGCAGCTGGCGGTTGGGCTGCGCCCCCTCGGCAGGGCTGGGCTAAAGCTGGGAGATGCCACCCCTTTTGTTACCAAACAGCAAGTGGGGTCCTGCTGACCCCGCTGCCCTCTGGGCAAAATTCCCGAGGCACAGCTTTGGTGAGAAAGGAAAGGAGTCTTTATTCAAAAGCTTCACAATTTTGGAAAAACAGCTTTCCACGTGCATTTAAGTCTACCAATTAAGGCTAAACTCTTTAGCACCTGAGTCCTATCAGTCCCCTGTTAGTTTTAAATACCTTATTTCTACAGGGTTAGTTTACAAACTAAAACAACATAGGATACAAAGGCTACACAATTTTGGAAGAATGGCAGCCTTCGAACTCAGAGCCTGTTCCCTCTAGAACAAGGGTGTCAAACTCATTTTCACCAGGGGCCACATCAGCCTCACGGTTGCCTTCAAAGGGCCGAATGTAATGTTAGGACTGGATGAATGTAACTACTCCTTAACAAGGGGCAAGGAGCTCGGCGCGGCCGCGGGTAGAAACAAGGTGACGGGCGGGTAAAACAAAGTGGAGGGCGGGATTCGGCCTGCGGGCCTTGTGTTTGCCACCTGCGCTCTAGAACACCCAAGGAAGAATAACCCTGCCACCCCCCGCCAGGCCAGCCGGAGCCTAGGCTGCACCTGGAGTTCCTTCCCATCCAAAATGCCATCTATTGTCCGTTGGGAAATGCAGGCAGCTGCAGCACGATCACCCAAACATCCTCGAAGAAGACAGCCCGAGAGAGCCTGGGAGCCAGCGAGCCAGAGCGCTCCTCCTTTTTTTTTTTTTATTTCCATGTGCTCTGGAGGCCTGCAGCTTCTCAGCCAATCCTGTCCTGGGCTGTTTACGGTTGCCTTGGCAAACTCCTCCTGTGGCCCCTCCCTACTTCTCTCCAGTGATCTGATCAGATCTCTGTATCACTTTGGCTGGGTCCTGTGCTCCCCTATTCCCCAAAGTGCCCACCACTCCCGATGGCACTACACCAGCATCCTTCAGCTGTTCACCTATCCGCCGGCACCTGCCAACGTCTGGATCCCAAAGCTCAGGTCTGGTGGGGAAGAGGTGGTGGAATGGAATATCCTTGCAGGTGATCTGTGTAAGGCTGGCACGGTATCCCCATTTTACACATGAACAAAACAAGGTTTAGGGAGCTTAAGTGAACTGCTCAAGGGCATTACAACTGGACTGGATTGGGAACCCAAGTTCCCTGTGGGAACTCCTGGGCCCACACTCAAGCCCCACCCTGAGTTCCTCCTGAGAAACAGCTCCACTGCCCTGGCAAGAACCTTGTGGCCACGGGGACCCAGAGGGGAAGTGGTGGCAGGGACGGAAGACCAGACCTCCCCAGGCTCACTCATGTGTGATGCGAGAGAGAACAAAAGCAAGAGAAAGCTGGTTGAGGGGGCAGCAGCTAGCAGCTCTGATTGGGACCCAGGGCCACATCTCAAACACCAGGTCACCAGGGCTCCTCAACTCCCAGCAGGCGCGGGAGCTCAGCCACAGAATCTGTGAGTAGCTCTTTTGTTCTTTTCTTTGGGGCTTCTTTGTCATTCTAGAAAACCTGTGTAGTTACCATACCCCTTCCCTCCTGGGATGTAGGAAGCAGGGTGGGCCTGCCTGGGGTGAGGGACTCATATGAGGACTCCTGGGGCTTTTAAGGACCAGTCACAGGAAGGCTTAGGGTTGGTGTGGTCCTCGCCAGTGGACATGACAAGAATCCTGCCCACCAGGGTCAGGGGACAGAAGGTGATAATCCCCAACACACAGATGGCCTTACGGTGTGCCAGGCACTGCTCTGGGGCATCGCACCGTCTACTGAATCCTCCCAACCACCGCACTTAAGGACTACTGTTATTCCTCACTTTACAGAAGGGTGCTGAGCACCTCACCTAAAGTCACACAGGCACTAAATGACAGTGCTGGGCTTGAACGCAGGCACTCCGGCTCAGTGGCTGGCTCTTTAACCACCAGACACTTCTGCCTTTCAAGGCACAGGCTTGAATGGCAGATGGGGGCCAGGAAAGAACCCCAAAAGAAGAGGGCTGGAAGAAGACTTAGAGATCATCTGGTGAGTCCAAGTGCCCTCATTTTACAGATGGAGAAACTGAGGCACAGAAAGACTTGCACTCCCGACTGGGGCAGCTCAGAAGTGTAAGGTAGCCTAGGGCACCCGAGACCCAGGAGACCAGGGGTTCCTTCTTGGAGGTTCCACTCAGTGGGACCGTGGTGTTTATGAATGCGCCCTGGGGCTGGTGCCCCCGTGGGGGTCCTGGCGCTGTCTCTCCAACCCCACAGCCTCAGGTAAACCGCTCCACCGCTCTCCCCCTCAGCTCGCTCTTCTGAGAAATTCTGCCCCAGAATATCACCAGGAGGTTTGTGGGATGCCTCAGTGATGTGGGCGCCAGGATGGGGACCTGTGCTGGGCTCAGAACGACTGCGGTGGAGATTTGGATCTTCACCCCACCTGTCTTTGCTGTGGATGAGAAATGAGAATACATGAAGCTGAGGCTGCTTTCCCCTTGAATGCATGGCATGTAGACACCTGGAGCCCCAGGGCTGAGTCAGGGGAGGGACTGGGAGACCCTGGGAGGTGGTGCCCCAACAACTCTGGCCCCAGCTCTGTAACCACTTTGCGGCTCCCCTGGAGGGGGCCCCCCTCACCTGCCCTGGGGCCCAGCATCAATTTCTACCAATGAGGCACATCCTTTACCCTTTGGCTGGCTACGGATATTAAGGTGGTTAACAGGGGTAAACTGGCAGCCCAGCTCGGCAGACCAGAGCCCTTCAGCGTCAGTCTCTTCCCTCCTCATCTGGTTCCACCTCTTAATCTCACTGCCTGCTCTCAGATGTGCATAGAAATGTTCTTTCATTCATTCTTATTACAGCACATTCAATAGAACCCTGAGCCCTTATCTTACTGGGCTGGTCAGTAACTAAATCTCAGTGTGTGCTGAGCTTCCCCGACCCCCACCAGCACTTTCCAGCACGGAATGTTGCCTCTGAGGGTCCCACACAGAGCACAGTGTGAGCGAGGCCCCTGGTCTTCACGGCACCCTGGCTCCTCCTAGGATGTATGTCCCTCGTCCAAAGGGGCTTGGTCCCCTGAAGTCCAACCCCATCCACTTCCTTGGTATGCCTGGAGTCCAGATTCTTTGTCAAGATTCAAATTCACTGTGTCTTCGGTTCAACCTCCAAGGGGTGCCACCCTGGCAACTTCCCCAGAGGACCGCCATCTCCCCAAGGCCCTCCCGGGAAACAGAGCCCAGCTCCCCAACTCTCAAGGCACCATGACCTTGGGCCCCTTCCCTCTCCGGGACGTCTCTCCTCTCCCTGGCTTTGGCTCACAGATGCGGGCTCCTCTCTCTCCACCCGCCTGGGACACCAGCCTAACCTTCTCGCTGAGCTCAGGTTTTTACAGAGGACAGGAAGAAAGGCTGTTTTCAAATGGCTTCTGCTTTCTACTCCCACCCCCGCAAAAAGTCCCTGAGCCAGGAGATACGAAGGGTGCTCTTTGAAGAGAGACGCAGCCCTACCTTACAGCCCAGGGAAACCAAGGCCCACAGGCAGCGGTGATCTGCTTCAGGTCACATGACCGAGGAATCCTGCAGCTAGTGTTGAGCCCAGCTCTGCGGCGCCAAAACTTGCGTTCTCTCTCCCGAATCCTGCAGAAGACCTAAGTCCCCTCACCAATTAGGTAGGCAACTTTGGGTGAGTTTCCTCTCCTTTCCAAAACTCAGTTTCTCCAAGTCTAAAAAATGAAGCTGTAAACAGCATTGCCAACCTGCCTCAAAGGGGTGCTTCTTTATTTGCTTAAGTTACCATTTATGGAGCATTCACTACCCGCTAGAGCTCTGCCAGTACCGAGAATCCCCTCCCTCAATCCTCGCTGCAGCCCACGAGGGAGCTGCTATCACGGGCCCCCACTTGAGAGGTGAGAAACCGAAGCTCACACAGCCGTACAGCCATGTGAAAGTTCTCATAGCTCGTGGTGCACCTCAAAGCCGGAGCACAAACCCAGGTGAGCCTGAATCCGGACCGGTGCTCTATGGCAAAAAAGCGCTCAGGTGCGACGCAGGCTTGAAAACGGCCAGCTCTCTTCCAGCAGAGCTCAGGAAAGGGTGAAACCACTCCCTCTCCCCTCCACCTCCTGGGGAGAGGGAATATCCGCAGAGCATGAAGTGTGTCCTGCCCTCGACCCCATGCCTCAGGAAAGGAGAGCCCAAAGGCCAAGGAAAGAAAATGGCAGACAAGGGCAGACCCTTGGGGTAGATAGATAGATGGGGAGAAGCCCCCAGGCATGGAAGGGAAGGCTGCTGGAACCCCTTCCAAATGGGGAGGATGTCGGCAAGACCGTGGGGCAGAGGTAGGTTGGGTTGGGTGTCCTGTGGGTTTTGCTGTTTCCCTCCTCCCCAGCTGGCTCCCAGCCTTACAGGGGAGGCCCCCAATTTTCTGCTTGCAAAGCAATTAGAGGCAGCCTGCCCACCAAAGCCCCCCATCCGCCTCTCCCTGGGGATTGGAGCCACCCTGCAGTTCCTCTTTGAGAACCACAGCTGCATTCATGGCGTTGCCTCTGCCAGAACTCAGTGAGTCTGCCTTCTGTGCCGCTCGTGGACCTGTTTGGGCCCTGGGGAATCTGAAGGAGCTGGAAGCAGGGATGGGTGTCTGCTGAGAACCAAGCAGGAGCAAGAGGCCTCTCCAGTCCTCACGCGAGGCCATTCTTAATAATATTCACTTAACAGATGAGGCTGCCAAGGTTCAGACACCACAGGTAAATGGCAGAGACAAGAGTCAAGTTCAAGTGTGTCCTCCCACTACTTCACCAGCTTTTCCCAACAGGAAGAGAGGTATTACAGAAGGTTCACATCAAAGAGGATCATGGTGCCTGTTTCCATTTTTTTTAAAGAGTTTTTTTTATTTATTTTCAGAGACAGGGTAAGGGAAGGAGAAAGAGAGGAAGAGAAACATCAATCGGTTGCCTCTCACATGCCCCCAACTGGGACCCTGGCCCGTAACCCAGGCATGTGCCTTGACAGGGAATTGAACCAGTGACCTTTCAGTTCACAAGCCAGCACTCAATCCACTGAGCCACACCACCTAGGGCTCCATCTTTTAATTGATGAATAATTATTTTACTATTTAAAAGATATTTTTCCCAGTGCAAGAGTTTCTTAGGGTAAATAGAAGAACCGAAAGCAGCAGTTAGGGTATTATTTTAAGTGAAACAAGTCAAACAGGAAAAGGTAAATACCATATCATTTCACTTATATGTGGAATCTTAAAAAATAAAACAAAGGAGAAACAGACCCACAGATATACAGCACAAGCTGAGGGTTGCCTAAAGGGCGTGGGCAGAGGAGGTGGGTGAAATAAAAAGTATACATTTATGTTAAGGGGAAAATATATATATTAAAAATGTATGTATTGTGGTGAGCTACTGCAGGCCCACTCAAGGTCAGTAATCCATTCCAGTCCGTCTATTGAATACCCCCCGTGTACGAAGTTGGGATGGAAGGTTCTGAGGGCACGGAGAGGACCAGACGAGGCCCCCTTCTGGGAAGGAGGAGAAACAAACCAATAAACCTGCAAACGCAGCAGTGAGGAGTGACCTAACCAATAACCATCTCATGGCTCCTGACCTGGCTGCTTAACATTTGGCCCCTGGAGGGGCTTTGGCAGACATATGGTCTTATTTAATCTTATATGGTGTGATTTATACCCTTAGTAAACCAATGATTGAAGACGGGAAACAAAAGAAACTCTGCCACCCACGCCATGTACTCCTCACAACAGCCCTGGGTGGAGACACTGTCACTGTTCCCATTTTACAGATGAGGACACTAAGGCTCAGGGAGGGCAGTCATTTGCCCAAGAGGCCACAGATTTAATAAGGGGCAGAGTCAGAACTCACCGCTGTGACTTAGGGCTGCCTCTTAAACCTGTGCGAGTATCTCCTCCTGGTCCTTCCCCGTTAGCCGCCTCTCTTCGCCGAGGCAGGCGATAGAAATCCAGTCCCCTTGCACGTTGGGTGGGATCGGCACGGCCACTGCAGGTCCAGCACCAAACCCAGGCCAGAAAGGGTGATGCGCTTTCTTCTTCACAGCCCTACGGCCCCAAAACCAAACAAACCCACAAATGCACACGAATTCATTCTACTCTAGTCGGGTAGATAGAGCGGCCACAAGGTTCAGCTCCCCCGATGGCAGTCCCTTCCCCGCCTCTACTCATCTCTCTGTGGCCCGAGTGCCCACACCAGGTTTAATTTATCATCAGCCTCTGTCCAGCTGTCCCTGTGACCCTGCAGCCACTTCGTCACCGCTCACGGATCTTAGTGGCCTGGAGCCCCATGAGTCAGCCACTGGCCCGTGCCAGTCTGCTTCATTATAAAGTGGGAGTGGCAGCAGCCCCTTGCTGGCTTGTCGGGAAGACTTAGCGTGCAGACTGCGCAGAGTGGCTGGACGCAGCGTGCGGTGAACACTCATTCAAACCGACCTACTGTCATTGTCATGGTCACCAGCGTGTTTCAAGAGCTGAGCCTCCAGGGCTCTTCACATCATCCTCGCCCGTCACCCCACCTCTGCTCGGGGAAACTGCTGCATTCCGACCCCCACCCCTCTGCTGCAACACTAGAAACAACCGAATCAAGTTTAGAGCAGGGGTCTGGCCAAGCCAGGAAGAGGCAGACCAACCTGGAGGAAAACCACAGGTGATTCAGAACATCCACCCAGAGATGAACCCTTTCCTACTCTCTGCTGTATAGAGAAGTCACTGTGAAAAGTCCTTGTCATCATTCAAAAGGCCTCTGGGTGCCCCTGGTTATAACACCTTGCTTGTCCTACGGAGAACACTACGTGGGCAGGAGAGGCGCCTACCATTTCCAGGTGTAATTTTAACAGTGTTCCCCAAACCCAACCTCTCCCCAACCACACACACACACACACACACACACTTTCCAGAGGCCAGTGGCTGAGTTGTCAGTAGCAGCAAGCTGCCCCCGGGAAAGGGAGACCCAGACATTGCTATCAGTCGTTCATACTTGAATATGACTGAGTGTCCAAAATTTTCTGTGCTGGGTTTTATTTTTTTCTAAGAAAGGAACAGGCCTTTTTGTCCCTATTACAACAATAAAAATGAAGGGCAGAGAATCCGAGGAATGTTCCCTGAATGCTGGGATCTGGTGAAGCAGGAAACAAGGGAATTTGTGTTACTTACAGTAAGTATTTCACAAGGTCCCCCAGAAGGGACAGAGGTCCCCAGGAGAAGGTTGCAGGAGCCAGCCGAGCAGCTGGAAACGGAGTGTGATGATTATGGCCTGGGCCTGGGGTCCAATGGGCTCTGCCCCTTTGTCTGACCTTGGGCACGTCACTCATCTCTGTGCGCTCCTGTCTCCCTGTCTGTAAAACAGAGGCCAAAATGATAGCACCGCCCTCCCTGGCTTATTGTGAGGATAAACTGAGTTTACATGCAAGCCATTGGTATTCAGGTACCCTCCCCGCAGACCCCTCGCCCCCCAACCTCCCACGTTTACCAAGGGGCAAGTCAGGCTCTAAAAATCTGTTCCTAAGCCCTCACACCACAGGTCCTTTGAGAGGCCCTTTTGAAATAAATAAATGTCAAGCTGGCCATGCCCTTCCTGCTGCTGTGTTCCCAGCAAGCCGCCTCTCCCCCCATAAATAAGATCAGTTGTGTCCACTCTGAAAATCCTGGAGAGCGTAACTGTCCTTGAGGAGTTTTACAAGCATCAGGGAGAACTCCTTCAACCAACTCATTCCACAAATGCTGACGGAGAGCTGCCCTGGGCAGCCAGCGTTCCGGGCACTAGGGACGCAGCAATGGATGGCGAGGCTCTCTCTTAGAGTGGACATTTGAGAGTCCTAGCGGCCACGAGTGGCACTGGACGCCTTGGTTGGAAAACCGGGCCAAGGAGGAAAGGATGGCGAGCAGGGACGAGGGAAGAGATTGTTGCCCAGAGTGTTAAAGGCCCCTGTGCCCCTCCATCTTCCGTGGGCACAGCAGCCTGGGTTGGAGCTCTGATCCTGCCACCTACAAGCCGCGGGACACTGGGCCAGTCCGTCCGTCCGTCTGAGCCTCACCCTCCTCGTCTATGAGACAGTGAAACCAAGACATCTACCTGCAAAGGGCGGTTTGGAGGACAAAGGAGACAATGCAGATAAAAAGCCCCTCAGAGCGCCTGCCACAAAGGAAGCATGAGGGGACAGTGACAAATTCATTTTCTTCACGTACTTTAACCACAACGATGTGTCACCACAGGTTGGGCACAGAGATAGGTGAGAACCTAGCTGCCAGACAATTAAGAGATTTGCCCCCAAAAGTTATTTTTATTAAAATTATGTTGTTTCTAGTAACATATGTTAGGTTTATTAAAGACATTTTTTAGGTTGAGAGTTTTATTTTCTAATACAGTAATGACTGGTGGATGTAACCTCCACCAACCAAAGCTCTTCAGGGCCCGAGTAACTTTTCCTTTCAGGTTGTACAGAAACGCTGAGAGCACCAAGTCTGCGAGCAGCCGCTCAGGGCTTCCTGAGCTGGTTTTCTCACGCCAGCTCTCAGGCGGTCTGGCAGCGGCCCTGCCCCCACCTCATGTGGGTGGTTCATTGCACAACTTCCAGGTTGAAAAGACCCTCTGAGATCTCACCGAAAACCCCCTGTGGATGCTGTTTTGTTTGAGGTTACCCGGCCTCCAGCTCCACCCAAAACTGGAACTGGAATCTGGATTCCCCTCTCCTTGGTCCAGGGCTCTTGTGATTGCAGACAGACAGACAGGTGCTGACCTCCTCACCCCAGGCTGGTGGACGTGCCGTAGGGCTCCCCGCACACCACAGCTTCCCGTTCACTCCGCTCTAAAATCCCAAATGGCAACAGGATCTTCTCCCTCTGTTCTGCTAACTCTCCCCTCCCCCTGCTTCTCGCCTCCCTCCTTGGCCACCCCCTCCACCAGCCCAAAGCACAACAGAGACAATGTTGACATTCTCATTTGTCACCAACTAGCAAGGAAGTTGGGAAAATGAGGAGAAAGGTATACTATGTACACATATTCTATATGGTCTGTACATAAAACCTGCCACCAATGGAGGGCTTATTGGGTGCCAGGTGCTGTGTTAAGCATGATGCAATTCCGTTAATCCTCTTGCCTCGCTGCACTGATGAGATAGTTACAACTCGTTATTCCCATTTTACAGATGAGGAAACTGAGGAAAAGAAGCGAAGTACTTTATCCGAGGGCACAAAGCTAACACTTTGCTGAGCCAGGACTGGAACTCAGGTCTGTCTGACTCCTAAGCCCACCGGCCGGAATGGTAAATCCTTGGGGGTGAGAAGGTCAGGACTCCGCCAGGCGGGGGGGAGGGGAGGGCTAAGCTGTAGTCCAGCCAATGGTGGCCATGGCAGCGGTGGTGAGTGAAATAGATCAGAAGAGGGGGAAAGCCAAAAGGAGAGAGAAAGATGTGATATATCCCTAGGACTAAAGACAAAAGGTCGTGTCCTCTGTCGGAGCCCCGCACCCTGCTCAGGGTCACGACACAGCTCCTGATCCTAGACCAACCTGACTCCATCCCAGCACGAGGGCTCGAGTCCTGCCACTGGCTGTGGAATTTGGGGCAAGGGACCCGCCTTCTCTGAACCTGTTTGCTCAGGGGACACTGACCTGCCTCAGCTAATAGCCAGGAGACTTCTGTGCAAACTGTCAAGTGTGAAAAAATGTGGGCATTGTTAGCACATTCTTTAAAAGGGAAGTTGCAGGGAGTATGCGGTCATTGAAAAGAGGAAGACGGTATTTGAATGTATTCAACAAAACTGCCTTGTGGGCAGATTTCAGATCAGTCAGCTAGTGTGCCAAGTATTTGCCCGGAGGTGGGAGAGCCAGGGTAGGAGCGAGAAGATGGATGGGGCCCTGGTATTCGGAGGAATGGATGGGAGCACAGGTTCCCAGTGCCCCCGGCAAGTCTTTTCACATCTCTGGACTCCAATTTCCTCACCTGTGAAAGATGGAAAATAATAATACTAGCCTCACAGGGTGGTTTGGAGGCTTAAATGACATAACGATGCCTAGCACTCATTGTCATTGTCAGCCGATCTTTTTTTCATGTGGCAGTGAGGGGTTGGGGGAGAGTAAGTGACTTCTCCATGGAACTAACTGGTGCCAGAGCCAGGGCTCATACCCTGCGTACCTGCTTCCCAACTTGGGACCCTTTTCTCTCCACACAGCGCACACACGTTCTACAGTTCGATCAGGCAGCCAAGCTACTGCTTAGTTTGTTTTAAATAATTATTTAATGGGCACATCAAGAATGTGAGGATTAGCTTCCCTAGTCATAGATGAAGCAACTGAGGCTCAGAGGATTTAAGCAACTTGCCCCAAGGTCACACAGCCCACCAGTGGCAGAGGTGGGATTTGAACCCAACGGCGTTTCATTCCTAAGCCTTGGTACTTAACCTTCCCACGGTGGAAAGGGGTCTTGGACACCAGGTGGCCCCATTCCTCCTAGGAGGGAGGCTGGAGGTGATACAGCAGCTGAGGATGGAAGGTCCAGGGTAAACGTGAATCCAGACATCAGGCAGTGACCCTACAGACCCCCCTGGGTGGTGAATGGCGGTGGGAAGCAGGCTCAGGATGGGATCCTTCAGCCGCACAGGGCAGACTCATGGGGACTGGGTTTCAGTGACAACCAATAGACATTTGAGGGAGGAATTATAGAGGAGGCTTTAATGATAATCTTTTGCCCTAATTCTGTAAATTATTAATTCTTTCCTAAAAGGAGCAGAGGTAGCCTATATTATGAATTAGGGAGTTGAAGTAAAAGCCAAGTATTTTATTTCAGAAACCGCTAAAAGGAACAATAAGTGAACCAACCTTAAATGACCCTACACTGCATTTAGCTCTGAGCTTCCTGGCAGCTGAGGAAAAAGGAAACACAGAAATGTGTCTGAAGAAGCTTCTTTTTTCCTAATAGACATTTGTTCATTCATTCAATCAGTCAATTTTATGTATTTATTTTTAAAGATTTTATTTATTTATTTTTAGAGAGAGGGAGAGGGAGGAAGAAGGAGAGGGAGAGAAACATCCATGTGTGAGAGATTCATGGACCTGTTGTCTCTTGCATGCCCCCAGCTGGGGACCTGGCCCACAACCCAGGCCTGTGCCCTGACCAACCAGAGACCTTTCCATTCAGTTCACAGGCCAGCACTCAATCCACGGAGCCACACCACTCAGGGCTCAATAAGTCAATTTTATTTTTTTTATATTTTATTTATTTATTTATTTATTTATTTATTTATTTTTTAGAGAGAGGGGAAGAAGAAAGAGAAGGAGAGAAATATCACTGTGTGGTTGCCTCTTCCTGCCCCCTACTAGGAACCTGGCCTGCAACCCAGGCATGTGCCCTGACTGGGAATCAAACCAGTGACCCTTTGGTTCACAGCCCGCGCTCAGTCCACTGAGCTACACCAGCCAGGGCTCAATAAGTCAATTTTAAAATGTTGAATTTCCTGCTTTGTGCCAGGCCCTGTGCTCAAGTGCTGGAAATCCCAGGAGTGCATTAAAGAAATCAGTTTGGAAAAAATCCCTTTGGCAGCCCTTTGCATCTCTCCCCGTATTTTGCCCGGCATTGATAAATTTCTCCTGCGATTTTTATCACCAGACAGACTTTGAGTTGCTTTCCCCACATGCTGTCCTACCTTCCCTGCCAAATCCGTTTCAGGGAGGACTGTCCTGGTGGTCTGTTCACAAGGTCGAAGAGTCTGGATGTGCGTGCCAACCTCCTAGTTCATGCCTTGGATGTGCCGCTGTGGTCCCCATCTTTTTCTGCAAGTCTGGTTGCTTGGGTCAGGAGCAGTCTGGTGAGAAGCTCATGGTCAAGCTTAGTGTGAATGAGGACTGGGACCAATGAGCACTGTCTGCCCTGGACTTGGGAATGAGGAGTGGTGGCTCGGGGGCCATCCAATGGCCTCACTTCTCTGGGCTGAGTTGCATTTCCATAAGGTCTGCTTTGCTTAGCTCACGCCCCTCACAAAAAGAGCTCTACCAACAATCTTATGTAGGCTATTTTTGGTATGAAGAGCTGTAGGATACAAAGAAGTGTCCACTCCCTGACCCAGATTCTAGTCTCAAAATTAGAAGCTCACAGTCCAGGAAGCAAAATGAGAAATGGGCAAAAATAATAGAAGGTAGACAGTGATTCCTGCAGTAGGACTCAATGCGTTTCATCCACCTGGAGAGGTAAGAAGAAACCAGAGAATGCTTCCTGAAGGAGGTGGCTTTTCACATAGGCCCTGAAAAAATAGCTAAGATTTGGGCAAAGGAACATAGCCTACAACTCCAAACTCCAGCAAACTTCCTTGCAACTGCAACCAAGTGCTACCAAGCACAGAAGGCAACTAGGAAAAGAAATGTAGAATGAAGTCCCCATAACACAGCTCTCATGGCTGGACGTAGTGCCAAGAGCCCAGCCTTCTCGGAAGCAGGTCAAGAGGGTCACCTTGGTTTATTACTGATGGACTGTTCATGCAGGTCAAACAGGGGTTTTTTCCTTTTTAATTTTTTAGATATTTATTTATTTATTTATTTTTAGAGAGAGGGGAAGGGAGGGAGAGAGAGAGAGAAAAATCAATATGTGGTTGCCTCTCACATGTCCCAAACTGGTGACATGGCCCACAACTCAGACATGTACCCTGACTGGGAATTGAACCAGCAACCCTTTGGTTCCCAGGTTGGCACTCAATCCACTGAGTCACACCAGCCAGGGCGAACAGGTTTTTTTTAAATGTGATGGTTCAGCCTTCATGGAGGTTAAATGTCAACCAAGGATGAGTGGAGGAGATCTTTCCATCTGTCTGAGCTCTCAGACAAAGGTCAGACAAGACTCAAGCACAAAATCCTGTAAGAATCCTGTAAACTGACTATTGAGGATTTCCTGCCTTTCATTAGACATATACTCTAAGCCAGGCACAGCGCCATGAATTCAGTAAACGTGAAGCCCTTAATCTGCACAACAGTGTGAAATGGGTAGCATTTCTCCAGGTTCACAGATGAATGAAACAGGTGAAGTAACTTGCCCAATGTCATACTTCCCATAAAGTACAGACCCGATTTGAATCCAGAGAGGTCTGGTTGCAAAGCCTGTGCCGTTGGAATCCAACACAGTGAGTTTCCTGGAGGAGACCTGAGAAATCACTCAGTCAACCCACCTGCTTTAAACTGCTTTAAAAAGAGAGACTTCCGGCTAAGATGGATGTATAGGTAGATACACGTGCCTTCTCGTACAGCCAAGAAAAGGACAACAACAAATTTAAAAACAAAAATAATCAGAACTGCCAGAAAAATCAAACTGTATGGAAGTATGACAACCAAGGAGTTACAGAAGAAACATTTATCCAGACCAGTAGGAGAGGCAGAGATGGGCAGCTGGGGTGGAGAGGACACCCAGCAAGGCAGCGGTTGGTGGACCGGGCAAGGCGGCAGCTGGGGGAGCGAGTGGTCCCACATTTACTTGCAGATAAACTGGGAAGAACAACAGGGGAGCTAGACAGACTGTGCATCCGGGTTTCCAGCATGGGGAAATAAAGCCTCAAAACCTCTGCCTGTAAAAATATGTGGGGGTTGAGGCTTCGGGATAAACTCCTAGCCTCATGGGGGAATTTGTTGGAGAGACCCACTGGGTCCTAGAATGTACACAAACCGACTCACCTAGGAATCAGCACCAGAAGAGCCCAATTTGCTTGGGGGTAGTGGAAGAAGTGACTAAAAGCCATCAGAGAGCTGAACAAGCATCATTATTCCCTCTCGGACCCCTCCCCCCACATATAGCACCACAACACAGTGATGTGGGTTGTCCTGACCTGGGGAATACTTAAGACTCCGCTCTTACTACGTAACAGGAGCACCAAGACAAAGAAATATGGCCCAGTGAAAGAACAGATCAAAGCTCCAGAAAAAATGTAATTAAGTGATGAAGAGAAAGCCAACCAATCAGATGCAGATTTCAAAACACTGGTAATCAGGATGCTCACAGAAATGGTGGAGTATGGTCACAAGATAGAGGGGAAAATGGAAGGCTATGCAAAGTGAAATAAAGGAAAATGTACAGGGAACTGACAGTGAAGGGCAGGAAACCAGGACTGAAATCAACAGTTTGGAGCAGAAGGAAGAAATAAACATTCAGAACAAAATGAAGAAACAAGAATTCAAAAAAATGAGGAGAGGCTTAGAAACCTCTGGGACAACTTTAAATGTTTCAACATCCAAATCATAGGGGTGCCAGAAGGAAAAGAATAACAGCAAGAAGTTGAAAACTTATTTAAAAACATAATGAAGGAGAACTTCCCCAGTCTGGCAAAGGAAATGGACTTCCAGGAAGTCCAGGAAGCTCAGAGAGTCACAAAGAAGTGGAACCCAAGGAAGCACACACCAAGGCACACCATAATTACATTACCCAAGATTAAAGATAAAGAGAGTATCTTTTTAAAATATTTTATTTATTTATTTATTTTTAGACAGAAGGGAAGGGTGGGAGAAAGAGAGGGAGAGAAATATCAATGTGTGGTTGCCTCTCATGTGGCCCCCACTGGGGACCTAGCCCATAACCCAGGCATGTACCCTGACTGGGAATCAAACCGGTGACCCTTTGGTTCACAGCCTGCACTCAATCCACTGAGCTACACCAGCCAGGGCTAAAGAGAGAATCTTAAAAGCAGCAAGAGCAAAGGAGACAGTTACCTACAAAGGAGTTCCCATTAGACTTTCAGCTGATTTCTCAAAAGAAACCTTACAGGCAAGAAGGGGCTGGGAAGAAGCATTCCAAGTCATGAAAGGCAAGGACCTACATCCAAGATTGCTCTATCCAGCAAAGCTATCATTTATAGAATGGAAGGGCAAATAAAGTGCTTCCCAGAAAAGGTCAAGTTAAAGGAGTTCATCATCACCAAGCCCTTATTATATGAAATGTTAAAGGGACTAATCTAAGAAAAAGAAGAAGATCAAAAATACAAACAGTAAAATGACAACAAACTCACAACTATCAACAACTGAACCTAAAAAAACAAAAACAAACTAAGCAAACAGCTAGAACAGGAACAAAATCACAGAAATGGAGGGTGATGGGCGGGGGGGGGTGTGGTGAGAATGGGGGAAAAGGTACAGGGAATGAGAAGCGTAATTGGTAGGTACAAAGTAGACAGGGGGAGGTTAAGAATAGTATGGGAAATGGAAAAGCCAAAGAACTTACATGTATGACCCCTGGACATGAACTAAGTGGGGGAACGCTGGTGGGAGGTGGGGTACAGGGTAGAGGGCAATAAAGGGGAAAAAACAAGACAACTGTAATAACATAATCAATAAAATGTATTTTAAAAAAATAAAAAGATAAACCGGAGAAAAGAAAGACCCAGAAAGGAGAAGGGACCTGCCCGAAGTCACTCCATAGCAGAGCAGGGACTGACAAGTAGGCCTCCACAGTCACAGTCAGAGATAAAAATAATGGCTCTTGGCCTTGAACCTCAGCTTCCTGTTGCAGCTGTAGTAGCCTCCAGGGAAGGGGCAGCTCCTTCTCGCCTAACATGCCCCCGGTGCCTTCAGGCTTCAAACGTAGTAGTGATGGTGGGGCCACCTGCGAGCATGGCGTTGTTTTACTTCACAGTTTCACTTCAGGTCAGAAAACCCCCCAGTGCACCTTTTGCTGAGCGGTTTCCACAGCCCTCCAAGTTCCCTTCGCAGACACTCAGCCTGAGTCAGGTCTCCAGGTCGACATCCCTGAACACCCATGGCAGTATGGACAGCTTCTCTGGGAGGAGAGCATTGGGTGGGGCTTTGGCATTTTTCTTAAGTGGGGAAAGTGCTTGGTTGGTTGGTTGATTCTCTTTGAATCTTACATGTGTGTGGTGTCAGGTCACAAAATGCTCCTGTATGCCTCAGTGGCTCTTAACATTTGGCCCTGCAGCGGCACACTGATGAAAAGGCCTGAACCCTTTCCTCCTAACAAATGCACAGAAATAAAGTCTTACATGCACTTTGGAAGAACTGCTGTCCCCTCGCAGCCTACCTGTGGACTGGGTTCCAAAGCCCTGGTGGAGGAACAGGACAATGTTGTCATTGTCATTTCACAAATGAGAAGGAGGACTGAGAAAGTTGGAGGGACTTGCCCAAAGTCACGTGACAAGGCAGAGGCGGAACCAGAGCAACTTTGCAGGGCAGCGAACAGCCAGGCTCTCTCCGTGCTGGGCATTCAGGGGAGGCTTTGCCCTGAGGAAGACTGTCTAGAAGCCAGATACTCTGACCCCAAAAGGATGTCGGTCTGCCCAGGGGCAAGGCAGGCAGGGAGCTTGTTTTCCTGTGGCTCTGTGCATTCTCTTATTGTCTGATGTTGTCTTTTTAGGACCTCCACCCAAATGCCCGGATTTTGTGCCCTGACCTCATTTGGACAATAGCCACAGATTGGTGGCCATGCCAGGGCTGGGTGAGGTGCAAACGTGGCCACCCCCACCCCAGGTATCCCTGTTCTAGGCTGGACTCTGCATGGAATAAGCCATTCTCTGATGCAGGGGAGGAGTTGTTTTCTAAGGGAAATATGAGAAGAGGGTTGGGGCAGAGGAAGGCAGCAGGGGTGCAGGGAGGAAGCTTCCAGAAGTGTCAAGGTGAAAGTGTGGGAGCTGAGAAAGGCTTACATGCCTGTCACTCATTCGTGACCAGGGCTGAGAACTCAGTAGCTGCATTTCCTGTGTCAGGTCAGGTGTGATCTTGCCAACACTTAGCAAAGAACCTTTGTCTCAGGGAAATGTGCTCTGTCAGCTTGTCTGGGTAGGGTCCTCTCCGCGCTTACTGAGCAAGAGTTTTGTCTTGTGACTTAGGGGCTGTGGAATCTAGTTCCAGCTCTGCCACTAATTCATCCCCATCATTGGACTGTTTTCTCAATGGTACAATGATGGAGTTGGATTAAATCAGAGGTTTTCAATCTTGGAGGTTTCTTGGAGCCTGAGAGCTCCACAAAGAAACCTACCTGGGCTGCCTTCAAGACAGCACAGAGGTGAGATGATGGCCTCAGATGTTACCTGACGTATAAACTGGGGTTCCATCAAGTGTAAAAAGCATTATGCTCTTGCCATGGTCAATGTGGCTTAGTTGGTTGGAGCATCATCTTGTAGACCAAAAAGTTGTGGGTTCAATTCCTGGTCAGGGTACATACCCAGGTTGCTGGTCCCATTCCCAGCCAGGGTGCGTACAAGGGGCAGCTGACTGATGTCTCTCTCTCTCTCTCTCTCTCTCTCTCTCTCTCTCTCAGCAATGAACACATGTCCTCAGTGAAGATAAATTTTTTCTTAATTTTAAGAAAGCACTCTGCTCTCTAAAATTAAAAAAGCAAACAAACTGGATTATAATAAGGGCTTCGGTTTAGCTAGCACTCTGATGCACCAGGCATGTCATTCTTAACAAGCTCATGGAGTGGGTGCACTATCCCATTTGAAGATGTTCCTGATAAGAATAATAAGTGCTTCTGTGCATTATATTAATTTACTTACATATTCTCAAAAACCCATTTTACAGGTGAGAAAGGGGGGGAAACAAGGCATTCGGTGTATGTTGAACAAGGCCACCAGGCTGAGATGCGAACCTACTCAGTGTGCTCCCCACCCCTTACACACTCCCTCGGGGTCTGCTCCATTTGAGACAGCCCCTTCCAGCTAAATGGATGTCGTGCATTAAACACTTACTGCGAGCGTATTACTCAGCGGGCTTTGTACAGGGCTCCGAAGACCCAGAAACAGCGCAGGCTCAGTCCCAGACCTTGGCAAGCTGCGTGGCCTCTGCCAAGTGGTTAACACCTCTCAGCCTCCGTTATGACACGACAGTAACCACAGTTCTCACGTCACAGAGTTGTGTGGATGGCATTCGACTGTGGCTGTGAAAAAATATTCTGTAGAATTTAAATTCCATACAAATGTTGGTCAGTGCAATTATCAGTCTGGTTGGAGATAAGACTAATTGATGCAGAACCAGCTACAAGATATGCAGGTAAGGCTGGGAGCTTGTGGTGTGACCGGGATCGGGGAAGACTTCCCTGGACAAAAGACGGTCCCAGAAGGTAGGTGAGGAAGGAAGGCGAGTCGGGGAAAGGAACCATGGGGCAAAGGTGCAGGGAAGCAGACTACCCGGGGCCTGGTGAGGCGCCAGGCGAGCACACCGCGGCGCTCCGCAGCAGCTGCGGAGGACTTTGTTCCGCCCTGGCTGTCTTTGGCAGCGCTGTCCCACAAAGATGTAACACGGAAGCATGTCATTCAAGATTTTCTTGTAACCACATTAAAAATAAATAAATAAATAAAAAGGAACAGGCAAGATAAATATGTAGCCCAGTGTATCCAAAATATTATCGTTTTGACTTGTAATCAACATGAACAATTATGAATGAGATATTTTACTCTTTCCCATACTGCCTTTGAGATCTGGTGTGTATTTTACACTTAAGGCTCATCTCATGCAGACTAGCCACCTTGACATCGTGGCTATAGACGGAACTGGAGTCAAATCCCAGTGCCAGGCTTAAATAACCAGGTCATCCCCGGCCAGGTCCAAATGAGGACTAGCTGTCCCCAGGGTCAGGCTCTCATCTAAATATATTTTGCATATTAATTCACTTAATCCTCATGAATTGTCTGTACAAGTGGGTTATTGTGGTATCCCCATTTTACAGATAGGGAGCCCACAGAGCTCCCTGTTCCTAAGCCTCCTTCCTCTGTGAGATGAGGGTAAGCAGCCCCTGGAGGTCCTTGTGAGGGGAGGCTTGAAAATGCTGTGAAGGTCCCCTTACCACACACACCACGAAGCCACCGTTCAGGAAGCCACAGGCCTCTATGGTCCCAACTTCCCCGCCCTGAGCACTCAAGCCAGACAGGGTGCAAAATTTAAATGGGCACCAAAATAATTACAATAAATTCTGTTTTGAGTGTAAATAAAAGATTCAAATTTATTAAATAAAGTTGTGAGGTTTTAAAAAATATTTTATTTATTTACTTTTTAGAGAATGGAAAGGAGGGAGAGGGGGAGAAAATCATCGATGTGCAAGAGATACATGGACTGATTTCCTCTCACACGCCCCCAACTGGGGACCTGGCCTGCAACCCAGGCAGGTGCGCTGACTGGGAATCGAACTAGTGACCTTTCAGTTCACAAGCTGGCACTCAACCCACTGAGCCACACCAGCCAGGGCAAATGTTCAAATTTTATACATCCTATTAATTAGTATAATGTCTGCTTAATCTGTCAACCTCTGAGAATGGAAGGAATGCTAAAATTGCTCAAAATTCAGTTTCATTTCAATTCGACTTCACAAACATGTATTGAGTTGTTGGGTACCAGGTACTATTCCAAGCCCTTATATCAGTGAAGAAAAGAGTCAGCTCGTTGACCTTATGGAACCTAAATTCTAGGGAACAAACAGACAGTGAACAATAAACATAACAAATAGATAAGTTATGTAGGGTAAATTATATACTAGAAGGTGATAAGTGCTACGAAAAAAAAAATAGAGTGAAGGGGACCACAAGAGCAGGAGGGTGGTGAGTTGCAGTATTTAATAGTGTGATAGGATAGGTCGAAAAGGTAAAATCTGAGCCCCAAATTGAAGAAGGTAAAAGACTGAGCAGAGCATGTGTCTAGGGGAAGAGTCCAGGCAGAGGGAACAGCCAGTGCGAAGGCTCTGTGGTAGGAGTTCGGATCCGTCAGAAGGCCAGCGTGGCTCATGCTGGTTGACCAGCAGAAGCATGCAAGTAGGGGGGTCCGAGAGGTCATGGGGCCAGAACACATGAAACCTTCTAGGCCACTGTGAGTAGTCTGGATTTCATCTGAATGGAATGGGACCTATGCAGGGTTGGGACAGTGGTATGATCTGACCCATTTTTAAAAGATCACTTTGGCTATTGTGTTGAAATAAGGTTCAAGATGTGTCTGGCTAAAGGCAGGGAGCCCAGTTAACATTGCAGGCAACCGGGTAAGAGACAATGCCTTATTTTGAAAAGGCTAAATTAGATCAACACCTTGATTCACTTCCTAAATAAAGCCTCAACTGTGTTCATCTCTCTCTTGGCTTGTGTTACAATCATTCACAATTGTACTCTCACTTTGCTTTTTTAAAGATTTTATGTATTTATTTTTAGAGAGAAGGGAAGAGAGGGAGAAAGAAAGGGAGGGAAACATTGACCTGTGAGAGAAACATCCATCAGTTGCCTCTCACATGCCCCCTGCTGGGGACCTGGCCCACAACCCAGGCATGTGCCCTGACCAGGAATCAAACCCAATTCTGGTCGTCAGTAGGCTGGGGCTCAACTCACTGAGCCACACCAGCCAGTGCTCCACTTTGTTTTTATACCCTCCAAATCAGTCAATTATTATTATTATGGCCCTTATACACACATTTTTTAATTTATTTATATATTTATCAACTCACTTGTTCACAATTTCTTCTTGCCTTTCTGTTCTTCCCCCTGTGAAGAATTTCCATCTCCTGATGGCGTATCCTATAGATATTCCTTCAGCTAAGGCCTGTTAGTGGATAATTCTGTTTCTTTTTTTAAAATATAGAATCTGTATCATATTTTTTTCCATTACCGGTTAGTCCCCAATTCTATTTCTATTCCTTTATTCTGAGTGATAGTTTAGGTTTTTTCCCTTTATCTTCTGGCTACTATTGTTGCTATTGGGAAATCTGCTTCTAAATGTAATTAGACTCCTTTGCAGGTATGGCATCTTTCTGATTGCTTTTAATTTTTTCTCTTTGTCTTTGGTATTCTGGAGTTTTATTATGATATCTGTAAATGATCTGTAAGTGTAGAATTACTTTGTTTTCAAAATTCTGCTTGGAGTTCTCTGGTTGCTGAATCTGAAGAGTCACATCCAGGACAATTCTGGATGATTCTCCACAATCATTTCTTTGAATACTGCCTCCCCAGTGCCCACTGCCAATTCTGTGGTTCCCTTTTGAAACTCCGGTTAGATCTATTTAAACTTTTCATTCAGTCCTTCATGTCTCGTAAGCTCTCTTTCATGTTTTCCATCTCTTTATCTCCTTGTGCTGCCTCCTGAGAAATCCCTTCGGATCTGCCTTCCAGATCAACGCCTTTCAACAAGTGTTGGGTGCTCTTTAACTTGCCCTTCAGCGTTTCTTTTTTCAATGACTTTATTTTTCACTTCCAATGTTATACTTGATTCTTTTTCACATCTGCCCAGTCACTCACTATGTATTCAAGTTTTTGATTCCTTACTGTTTAATAATATTAAACATTATTTAAAATTGTTTGTTTATTTACTTATTTTAGAGAGGGAGAGAGACGTCAATGTGTGGGTGCCTCTCGTGCGCCCTCTACTGGAGACCTGGCCTGCAGCCAGGCATGTGCTCTGACTGGGAATCCAACTGCCAGCCCTTTGGTTTGCAGGCCAGCGCTCAATCCACCGAGCCACACCAGCCAGGTCTAATATTAAACATTTTGATAACATGTACCCAAGAATTATATGAAGTTCCCGGGAGTCTAATTCTACTGTCTGACATTTCTGCTAACTCTTGTTCATGTTTCCTTATGCATTTTGTAATTTTGCATTGTGAGCTCAAATTCCATGAGCCTTTATACAGGGCCTTTATGTGTATATTGTGGAAATTTTGTGTGACCTGGATAGAAATTATATTCCTCTAGAGAAATTTTGAGTTTGCTTTGTAATAATGATATCTAATAATGTCCCATATAATATTTGGGTGATTTATTTTTTTCTCAAAATTTAGAATATACTTATACTAAAAAATGACTCATTACATGACATTCAGATTTATCTGGACTCCTATATTTTATCTGGCAACCCTACTGGTGTGAAGCCAAAGTCTTGTCTCCCATCTCTAAATAGTTGTTTAAACTTTAGCAACTTACTTACCAAAGCTGGCAAACAAAAAAACAAAACACCAATGCAAAAAAAAAAAAAACAAAAAACCCTCCACCTTATCATTCTAAATTCCATTTTTTCTTGGTTTTGATTTCCTCTTGATTTCTGACCATTGGAAATTTACCTTACTTTCAAAGGGAAGTCTTAGGATTGATTAGTCTTTTTGAAAACAAAAGGCCAAAAAGTTTGCAGGCCACTTCTGCTTCTTGAGTTCCCACATACCTCTCCTAAGGCAACCAACCAGTACAGACCTAGTGCCCCATTAGAATGGAGAAAAGGTGTAACAGAGAGGAACAAAATACAGATTGCTATTTTAACACATCCATCCACAGATAAAAGGTTGGCTAGAGTCAGTGATCGTGTGAGGTCCTAATTGTGCCGGCTGAAAAAAACTCATTTCTTCTTCTCATTGTACCCCAGTAAAGACTTCCTGGCAAGCCCAGCAGAATCTGAAGGACTCACTCCATGGAGAGATGCTCAGTGATGAAGGCAGCCAACGGCTCCGAAAACGGCTCGGATTTCAACCCCATGAAGGATTACATGATTCTGAGCAGACAGCAACAGATCGCTGTCGCGGTGCTGTGCACCCCCCTGGGCCTGCTAAGCGCCCTGGAGAACATAGCTGTGCTCTATCTGATCCTGTCCTCCCACCGGCTCCGCAGGAAGCCCTCATACCTGTTCATTAGCAGCTTGGCTGGGGCTGACTTCCTGGCCAGTGTGGTCTTTGCCTGTAACTTTGTGAATTTCCATGTCTTTCATGGCGTGGATTCCAAAGCTGTCTTTCTGCTGAAGATCGGGAGCGTGACCATGACCTTCACAGCCTCTGTAGGCAGCCTGCTGCTGACTGCCATTGACCGCTACCTCTGTCTGCGCTACCCACCTGCATACAAAGCCCTACTCACCCGTGGGAGGGCACTGGTGACCCTGGGCATCATGTGGGTCTTCTCAGCACTGGTCTCCTACCTGCCTCTCATGGGGTGGACTTGCTGTCCCAGGCCCTGCTCTGAGCTTTTCCCTCTGATCCCCAATGACTATCTGCTGGGCTGGCTCCTGCTCATCGCCTTCCTGTTCTCTGGCATCATCTACACCTACGGGCACGTCCTCTGGAAGGCCCATCAGCATGTAGCCAGCCTGGCTGAGCACCAGGACAGGCAGGTGCCAGGAATGGCCCGGATGAGGCTGGATGTGAAATTGGCCAAGACACTGGCCGTGGTGCTGGCTGTTCTCTTCATATGCTGGTTCCCGGCACTAACCCTCATGGTCTACAGTCTGGCCACCACTCTAAGTGACGAGGTCAAGAAGGTCTTCGCCTTTTGCTCCTTGCTTTGCCTTGTCAACTCCCTGGTCAACCCCATCATCTATGCCCTGCGGAGTGGGGAGATCCGTTCCTCTGCCCACCACTGCCTGGCCCGCTGGAAGAAGCACCTGAGAGGCCATTGGCTTGAAGGAAAAGAAGAAGTCCCAAGGTCATCAGTCACTGAGACAGAGGCTGATGTGAAAATCACCCTGTGGCCAGATTCTAGGGGTCTCTCTTCTCTGGTTGCTGATGAAGCCTCTTCCAGAGTTTTAAACAAGCCCAGTCAGAAATCATTTCACTCCCTGGAAGAAAGAGAGCAGTCTTAACCCTCTCATCTCACTGGAACCAGCCCCAGAGGCCTGAACACTTAACCTTCTTTGCTGATGAGTGTTGGCACCAACCCCTGGAGCACAGCCTGGTTGCGCCTATCTGCGCACAGTCTGCTGGACAGCTAGGTCCTGTGAGGAGTGGCGAGGTGGGCAGGAGGAAAGACACCTGGGACAGGCTCAGTGCCTGTCAGGTCAGGAAAGTCTTCTCAACAAGATGGCCCAGTGCCCTCATTCTCCAGAGACCATAGGACCCAGAGGGAGCTTTCAAGCTCAGCAATGAGAGGCCCAGAGAAAATTTGAGAAGAATGGCTTATACCCCTGGGATCTCAGGGTATGGGTGGATGGCTGGCCAGCTCTTGTTCCTGCTTAATTGTCAGGGTCTTCTTGATTCTGGGTCACCCTCGTCCACCAAGGATCTTTTTAGGTCACCCTACCCCACTGAGGACCAAGAACTGTGATGTGATGAAAACCACGGGTGTTGGTCCACCTCATTCAGAAGTAACCAACAGCCTTCCAGTTAAAGGCATATTGTTATTAGGGCGATGGCCCTTCTGGACCACCAATAATCCCCACTCACAGCCGCTGTGACTGCTTAGGTCTCTGGGGAATATGGAGGCTGGGATCACGGGAGACAAAGAATCTTCAGGGAATTTTATTGACCCTGTGAAGTGCTATTTGGTGGCACCACTGGAAGCAGGCAGTGTCCCAGTCTAACCCAACTCCAAGAAAAGGATGGTATTCACAAGGATTTTATACATTCTCCAACTCGCTCTCGTTTCAGGCCCTTTTGTCTCCTCCACACCTCTAGGACAAATAAGAAACAGAGCAAGTAGGAGGAGGGGGAAGTGCCCTTACTCTGTGCTAAGCACAGGGCTGACAGCCCACAGTCCATTATCTCCAGCAAGATGACAGCCCCAGTGCTTTTGAACATCCCAGGACACTATATTTTACATATCAGGGAGGGGCTTAACACAGTAGGCAAGAGAAATTGGTGGTGGCGGGCAGATTGCAGGAATTCTAATGCAGTTATTTGGGACCGAAGACAGAATAAAAGGAAAGAAATTGTTAAATACATCTTCATTTAATACTTTATAAAACAAGGTGTCCACTATCCATTCACTCTTTCACCCATCTCCTAAATACATTGCCAGGGTGTGTGCTAGGTCCTGGATGTTCATAAATAAGACTCTGCCCCTGTCTCATGGGGTTTACATTCTCCATTCTGGTGGGGAGAGAGCCAATAAATAAATAAATAATTGCAGGTGGTACAATGAAAGATATCGTCAGGATCAAGTGATAGGGATTAATTGAGGCAAGATAGACCTACTAGGTGCTCTTGAGTCTTTACTATGTGCCAGGCAATGGGCTAAGTGCTATTTAAAAAAAAAGATTTTCAATGTGTAGTTGCCTCTCATGTACTCCCTACTGGGGACCCGGCCTGCAACCCAGGCATGTGCCCTGACTGGGAATGAACTGGCAGCCCTTTGGTTTGCAGGCCAGCACTCCATCCACTAAGCCACACCAGCCAGGGCTACTTATTTATTCTTAAAGAGAGGGGAAGAGAGGGAGAAAGAGTGGGAGAGAAATATCGATGTGAGAGAGAATCATCGATCGGTTGCCTCTCTCATGCGCCCCAACCAGGGACTGAACCTGCAACCCAGGCATGTGCCTGACCAGGAATCAAACCAGTGACCTTTGCTTTGCGGGGCGACACCTAACCCACTGAGCTACACCAATCAGAGCATGGGCTATGTACTTTTAAGTGAGGTATTTCACTTGGTCTTTACAATAACCTGACGAAGGTGGTTTGGTATCCTCATTTTATAGACGAAGAAACCACTAAGAGGCAAAATCACTTGCCTGAGGTTGCACTGCTAATATGGACCCAAAGCTGGGGTTTCCAAGCCTGTTCTGTCTGACTCCAAAGCCTACCCTCTTGACCACTAACCTCTTGACCTTGTTTAGTCAAATTCAATTTGATCAGAAGAAATGTTCAACTTCTATAACCTTACTTTTACAGATTGCACCTGGCTGGTCTGGCTCACTGGGTTGAGTGCCAGCCTGTGAACCAAAGGGTCACTGGTTTGATTCCCAGTCGGGCCACAGGCCTGGGTTGAGGGCCAGGTCCCCAGTAGGGGATGTGCCAGAAGCAACCACACAATGTTTCTCTCCCTTTCGCTCTCCCTCCCTTCCCATCTCTCTAAAAATAAATAAATAAAATATTTTTTTAAAGGTTACCGGTTGCTGCAACCTTAAATCATCATTATTCCTTAATGTACTTCTTTTCATGCCCTGTATTACTTTCCTGTAATAATTTTCCATAACTGAGTGCCTTAAAACAACAAGTTTATTCTTTCACAGTTCTGGAGACCAGAAGTCCAAAATCAAGGTTTGACAGGACCATGCTCCCGCCAGAGGTTCAAGGGGAGGATATTATCTTGTCTCTTCCAACTTCTGGCAGCTCCTGGTGTTCCTTGGTTTGTGGCAACATAACTCCAACTCCTGCCTTAATCTTCACACAGCCTCCCCACCCACTTTGTCTCTTGGGTCTTCTTTTAAGGACACCAATCATTGGATTAAGGCACATCCTAATCCAGTATGATCTCACCTTAATTAAACAAATTACATCTACAAAGTATGATTTTTCCCCCAAAAGAGCCAACTTTTTGCCTCTATTTCCAAATAAGGCAACATTCACATGTTCTGGGTAAACACGAAGCTCTAGGGGACACCATTGAACCTAGTTGAAATGGCATAATTTTTTAAAGGTAAATTTGTGGTTATTTAAATTTGGAGCATGCATTTCTTTATTCATTGATGGGTTCTTTTTTCATTTTAGCAAAGGAAATTCCCAAATGCATAGCATAAATTGATACTCAGTTAATATTTATTTAATAAATACAGAATTTACAGACCTGGCTGGTGTGGCTCAGTGGATTGAGTGCTGGCCTGTGAACCAAAAGGTCATCGGTTCAATTCCCAGTTAGGGCTCATGCCTGGGTTGCAGGCCAGGTCTCCGGCTGGGGGTGGCATTCGAGAGGCAACCAATTGATGTTTCTCTCACACATTAATGTTTCTCTCCCTCTCTTAAAAAGAAAAAAAAAAAGAATTTAGAAATCATTGAATTAAATGCACTTTCTCACTTTCTACCCCTCTCCTGTCTACTCTTTCCACCTTTCTCATTTCATACTCTCTTATTTCGGCTCTAAGTAAAGCACTAGAGTTTATGAAGGAGGAGAGCAAGGGAGCAAGGGACCTTGGATGTCACCGAGAACTACTCGTATTGTTTAGATGAAGAAACAGGCCAAGGCTGTGGACAAGACTTGCCCAAAGAAACCCCACAAGGTAGTGTCTAGTGCTAGAAACCCAGGTCTCCCAACTTCAGTATTGTCTGCTCTATCATGCCTTTTACCTGCTCCTGCAGATTTGCATTTTGGTTATGAGGCTGTTGACCTTTAATACACAGACAGCCAGATATTTCTCCAGCAAAATGGGTTTATTCAGGAACAACAAAGAATTGCAATTCAGGACCTGTGGCCTAATGGTAAACTATGCTCAAGTCCAGAGAAACAAAGGAGAGGGCTACTCTTTGACGGACTTCAGAGAGCCTGTTGTAAATGAAGAGTCTGCTGGAGGAAACCAAAAGTCTGGAGTACAGTGACTTTTCATTGGCTGAGTTATGGCAGTCTCCCATTGGCTGAGCTGTAACAGGGCAAGGAGGAATCTTTCCTTTCTCATGCTCAGGTAGTAATGTACAGTGGTATCACCTCTTATTGTAGATGCAAGGTATGTCTCTTCCTATTGGAGTTAATAGTCTGCATTGAGTGACATGTGAGTAAGAGTTCTCTTCTGGCCTCCTATTCCATTTTAAAAGAAGTTTCTGTTTATTAATTTTCGCAAGGTTAAGGATAAATGAAGGTCACAGTGTCCCAATACATCTTCCCTAAGATGGGTTCTGTATTATCAAAGACCATTACTCTGATCGTAAGAAAGTGTGTGCAGGTGGGTTTTGGTTTTTTTTAAGGTATCTATGCTTACCATTTAGGACAATATTTCAGCATAATCTTGCAGAGGGAGGAAGAAACATAGAAGATTAGAAAGATAGCTGTTTATTCAGCAACTGCCACTGTATTTCCTCACCACTGCTAGGATGAGGAAGTGCTTGGTTCTGTCAACACAGGCTCTGACCCCTCCTCGGGTGCAAGAAAGAAGCAGCGTGTAGAGAGGCACAGACTCCACCTCTCAAGACCTGGGTTCTGTCCCACTTCTGACCCCAGCTAGCTGCATGATCTTGAGCAACTTCCATCTCCTCTCTGGGTCTCAGTTTCCTCCTCCCTAAAATGTAAAGAGTAGGAAAGAGGATTGTGTAGAGGATTTCCAAAGTCCCTTTCAACCTTGACATGCTGCAGTTCTCTCACTGATATGTGGGGACTGACTCTGCCACTTGGGGTCATTTTGCTTCCCACACCTGATGGCCTCACTTCCTGTCTAAGCATGCACAGCATGTATGGATTGTGGGGGATTTGGTGACCACCCTGCCTGATGAGGTTCACACAGGTACTGCTAGGGCCTGGGGCTCTTTGCTTTGTTTTATTTTAATATTTTTTTCAATTATAGTTGACATTAAATATCATTGCATATTATTTTCAGGAGTATGGCATAGTGATTAGACAATTATATAATTTACAAAGTAGTCCCCCAATAATTTCAGTACCCACCTGGGGACCACACGTAGTTGTTACAATATTATTGACTATATTCCTATGCTGTAGGGCATGGGGCTCTTGACTTTTCTTACCCTGCTACTCTAAAAACGTTCCTTGGTGGTGGCTTGTATGTGCATGGGTCTTGTTTTTCCAATTAGATATTAAGCTCTTTGAATGGCTCCAGAATTCCCAAAGCAAGTATTAGGCAAAATGGTCGCACCTGCTCTTCCTCTTTCAGCACCCACTGTTCTCCCTCCTCTTCCTTCATAATGCGTGTACCATCATTATTCTACTTTGTTATTTCTACCTGGACTCCTACACAGTCATTGCATCCGGTATTCCCGCAGGCTCACCAGGCTTACTCTTCTGTACTACAGCTTAAAAAGTCCCCTCCGGCTCCCAACGGCAAAATGCACTACTCCCAGTTCTCTGAACACATCGGGCTTTTCACAGCCCCACGATATAACCCCGTCAAGAAGTCTCTTCTGAAGTTTTTCTGAGACCATCAGTGGAGCGTTATCAACGCCTCCTAGCGTGTTTCTCTCTTTAAGCGCGGGAGGGCGCAACCGGGACAGTCGACTAGGGCATGAGACTCGGAAGCAGAAAAGCCGGGGCTGACCCGCCCCTTTTTCCTTCCAAGCCAATCATTAGCTAGGGTGGGCGGGGCCTCGCGCCGCACTTGCGCGTTAAGAGGGGATGGTGGCAGCAGAGAGGTGGAGAGGCGGGGAGGTGGAAAGGCGAAGATGCGGTCTCCCGAAATGAAGTCGCGGGCGGTGGAGACCCAGCTTCTACTGCTGCTGTTGGTTCTCGGAGCGGCCGAGTCGGCGCTCGGGGCTCCGTACCTCTACACTCCGGACTGGCCAAGTCTGGACTCTCGGCCACTGCCGGATTGGTTCGACAAGGCCAAGTTCGGGGTGTTCGTGCACTGGGGCGTGTTCTCGGTGCCGGCCTGGGGCAGCGAGTGGTTCTGGTGGCACTGGAAGGGTGAGGGATCATTGCAGTACCAGCGTTTCATGAGAGACAACTACCCTCCCGGCTTCAGCTACGCTGACTTCGGGCCGCAGTTCACTGCGCGCTTCTTCGACCCAGACGACTGGGCTGACCTCTTCCAAGCCGCCGGGGCCAAGTGAGTGCCGCTGCGGATGCCAGCGAAGAGCCTCCTCCCGGGATCGGAGCAATGGGACGGGGGTTCGGCAGGTGGGAGCCAAGCTGGGGCGACTTGCCCAGGCTCATACAGCCGTCTGTCAGACTTAAGATACCCCCAGGTCATGTGTTTTGTCCCCTGAAGGATGCAGAATTGAATGTGGCGTGCCTGATCGTAAGGAGAAGGTGCGTCTGGGTTGAGGATTAGAAGAAAATAAAATTTTCAGGGAGGTGGTGGGTGGGAAAGCCTTCAGTGTCAACACCTGTGTGTTGAGAGGATGGAGCTAGGTGATGCCTCATTGTCCATTCCAGGTCGACAGCACAATCAGGATTTTAAGCAAGTGATATGGAGTGTGGTCCTAGTTCAGCTGTGAACTTCAACACCGCATTTCACCTCCCTGCAGCCCCCTTCCAAGGCTACAGAAAGGGATTGTATTAGTTCCTTTCAGTTTTAATATCTGTGAGCGGGAAAGGGAAGGGAGTCCTGGTGTGCAGTATTTTGGGGCAACAGTACAGATTCCCATTCATCTGCTCTTCTCATGAAGAGTACTTGTACATGAAAGCACTCAAGAGAGGTTTGAATTGTTTTGGGAATTGCTGGAGCTTTCGTGTGAATGGATAGAGAACTGAAAATGTAGCGTGCTGAGGCCGGGAGGAGGAGAGAGACGAGGACCCCTGAGGTTGTTGAAGGCTGGGGCCAATCTTGAAGGAGTGATCCTTGAGGGCAGCATTTGGCCAGGTGTTAAGTCAGGGAATGGTTACCCTTAGCTTCTAGGAGCATTAGTTTGGCTGCTGGGAGGGCTATGGTTTGGAGAAGAGTAAGAATGGAGACAGGCAGGTCTTCTGGCTCTTGGCTTAGAGGAACTTTTGACCCTTGTCTCTTCAGTCATCTTCCAGGTTTTAGTTCCTCTTGGACTTGAAGATTTCTTTCTTTTTTTTTTTTTTTTTTTTTAAGATTTCTTGTACTAAGCAATTACAGTGACGCTTAGTGTATGGGAATATAAGGCTGGAATAAACAGAGGAGGTGTTCTCTATCTTCTAGGAGCCTTAGAGATCCATAATTCAAAATCGGAAAAAAAATTAAAATGTGGGGAACGTTCTCTGTCCAGGCCTCTTTTCAGGGACCAGGTGACTGGCCTAGGGAACTGGTGTGCAAGACTCCAAACCTCACCACTCCAAGGTGAAGGTTCTTTCCCCATACCAGAGGTTTTTAGACGTGGCCCGAGGGATTGGTCCTCTGCCTGTTTTTGTAAGTTCCATGAGATGAGAATGATTTTTACATTTTAAAGATTTTATTTGTTTATTTTTAGAGAGAGGGGAAAAGAGGAAGAAAGAGAGAGAGTGAAACATCCGATGTGTGAGAAACACATGGATCAGTTGTCCCTCACACTGGGGACCCAGTCTGCGACCAAGCATACAACCTGCAACCTGCAACCCTGACTGGGAGTCAAACTGTCAACCTTTCCATTCGCAGGCCGGTTCGCAGGCCGGTTCGCAGGCTGGTTCTCAGGCTGGCACTCAACCACTGAGCCACACCAGCCAGGGCGATTTTTACATTTTAAAAGTGTTATGTCCCACAAAGCCTGAAATACTACCTGGCCCTTAAATTCTTAGAGCTCCCCCACTAGCCAGTGATTAAATTATCTCGGGGTTTTTTTTCCCCCTGGCCATAAAAGCAAATGACATATTGAGTAATTTGGCAGTTATTTCAACCCTTGCCTTTCTCCCCAGCTTGTTTAGACTTTTGTCACCTCTGTAAATGAGAGGCAATTCATGTGGGCTTGGTAAAACAAATAGCTTACTTTTTTATCATCTGCTATTTCCTGTAGAGGTTTCTTTCTTCTTTAGAGCAAAGACTTAAGAAAAGCTAAACAGCCCTGACTGGTGTGGCTGAGTAGGTTAACCATCATTCCCACAAATCAAAAAGTGCCAGGTTCGATTCTTAGGACACATGCCTGGGTTGCTGGCCAGGTCCCTGGTTGGGGGCGTGTGAAAGGCAACCAATCCATGTTTCTCTCCCACATTGATGTTTCCCTCTCTTTCTCCCTCCCTTCCCCTCTCTCTAAAAAATAAATAAATAAAATCTTTTTTTTTTTTTTTTTTTTAAGAAAAACTAATCATTAATTCCCAGAAGGGTTGAAGAAGGAGAGCTGAAGTGCTCATCTTTTCCCTCGGCTTCCTCCTGGGCTGGGGACTGAGGACTGTGGCTTCCATGGAAGTTTGCTTCCGTTTCTGGGGCAATAACCATGGGGAGCTGAGATTGCGGCAACTCCCATGTTTCCTGTAGGCAAGTATACAGATGATGATGTGAGCAAACCGACTCCATCTTTGTAAGCCCCCCACGCTCTCCAAGCTTGAACTTGGACCAAGCTCCCTGTTCCTGGCCAGCACTCACAGGCTTTGTAGTTAATGACTACTGTGCTCTGTAAGCCTATACAATGTAATCGCCCCAGTTCCTGTCGGTAAGCGGCCTGAGTGGCACAGCAGCCTGGACAAACATCAAAGCAGGTGTCGGTGTCAATGCTAAGCAATTGTCCATCATAAGACCACTAGGAAGCAGGGTTCCTGGCCCATGCTGCAGTCTTTGCCCCTTGGCCTTGTCGAGCATTACTGGTTCAACTACACTGTAAGACATTTACTGTAGTGACTACAGCAGCGGGGAATGAGCTGTGCAGAACTGCCAGGGTTGCCCACCCACGCCGCCGACCCTACATCCCTGTGAGTAAACTACCCTATAATAAATTCCGTTACATTCTGAGGAGTTGTGCACTTCGTTGTGTTTTTTTGTTTTGTTTTGTCTTAAGACATCTTTTCAGTCCGGTGGTCACTAGACCTCCGTTCCATGTTCAGAGAGCCAGTTTCAACCATTGCCAAGGCCTTGGTCATGCTGGGTAGGTTCGTGTTCATGGCCCACTGCCCACTTCCTCTGCTCATATGATTTTGATGTCCACAGGTATGTAGTCCTGACGACAAAGCATCACGAAGGCTTCACGAACTGGCCAAGTCCTGTGTCTTGGAACTGGAACTCGAAGGATGTGGGGCCCCACCGGGATTTGGTTGGTGAGCTGGGAACCGCCATCCGGAAGAGGTGTGTGTCCGCAGGCAGTTGATCCATCATTGTTTCTGATCTAGCAGCCATCCGCTGTGCCCTGCCTTCTCCACGCTTGGGTATTTTTGAAATTTTCATTTAGCAAGGAACCTGAGGGTCTTCTGGCCTTGGAATCAGCAGAGCTTGATGCTTGGCAGTTTTTATGTGACCAAAGGTCCTAGCTCTGTGTAGTTGGGGGAAGGATACCCAATGCAGACCACAAGGGCCCATTTGTACTCTGAGAAGGATACTTCTTGGAAAGCCTTCGACCCAGGCCCTTTTCCGGTGTCTGGTAGATGCCAGGAACTGGGTCTGTCATCTTTGTGTCCCACTTAGTCATCAGCACAGATCCTTGCAGACATGGGGGTTTGGGGGTGGGTAAATGATAGATCAGGAGGGAGCTGAAAAGGGCAGTTAAAGCAGCGAAAAGTAAGGTAAGGAGCCACTGGGTTGATTGTGGTTAATGCTTCCTAATATTTGCCACTAAGAAGTAACTTCCCAAGATTGAAGAGCTAGGAAGTGGCAGCAGCAGGATTTAAAATCAGAGATTCCGGTTTTGGGCCCCACAGTTCCAGGTGTGTCTGTCTGTAAGGAGGAGAGGTGGTATTTGCCCAGTCTCAGCTCTGTTGTGGTTTGGTAAACTCGGTGTCCTGTTTAAGGGGTGGGCCCGCTGCCTCTTTGTGTAAATGCAGTTTGACTGGAACGTGGCTATGCCCGTTCCCCAAGTGCTGTCTGTGGCTGCCTTCATGTTACCGTGTCGGAGTTAGAACAGAGACCACAAGGCCTGCAAAGCCTAAAATACTACCTGGCCCTTTAGGAAAGTGCGTGCTGACTCCTGCCCCCCTGTTCAGTTTCCCAATGATGTGCATAGATAATTGTCTGGCTATAAACCCCTGAGGTGTTGATTAGGTTCAGACTTTAGGGCACCTGATTTTTATCTTTGTATCTCTTTAGTTCCGAGTCACATGGTGAAGTAACTAACTCCAGCTCTGCCTGCCTTGCCTGTGCTGTTGCAATGCACTTTACTGCGGACTTGCCTCACGGGGTTTCTGTTCCTCTCATCAGTCTTAACTCCAACAAGCTTTACTGTGTATGAAAACGGGTCACTTCAACCACGTTTCGCTTTGGGCATATGAAAAACTAATCGTTATATTAGATAAATGAAACAATAAACCTATAGTCATTCCTTTCAACTACATGGAAAATGTTACTAATGGCTTTTTTTCTGAGAGATAAGATTTTGGATATGTTATTCTTTATACTTTTCTCTATTTTTCAATATCTCCACAATATATATTGTTATGATTGATAGAGAACATGGTTGTTTTTTTTTAAATGGACTCTATGTTATTATTGAGATAATTGACTTAAAAGTTAAAAGATGGTTTAAATTATATTCCATGTTAAGATATTTGTGTACAGCCCTGGCCAGGTAGCTCTCAGTGGGTTAGAGCATTGCCCCAATATGCCAAGGCTGTGGGTCTGATCCCTGGTCAGGGCACGTACAAGAATCGCCCAATGAAACCAGAGAGCATGATGACAGGTATGGGGGTGAAGGGGGAGGTTAGGGGGTGGAAGGATCAAGCAAAAAGGAGAGGACTCATGGACATGGACACCAGTGGTGATTGCAGGGGGAGGGGGAGTAAGGGGGCTAAATGGTAATGGAAAAAATACAATAAAAATGTATAAAATAAATAACCTCAGGGAAGTGGGGGAAATCAATCAATGAATGCATAAATAAGTGGAACAACAAATTGATGTTTCTCTCTCAAGTCAATAAATAAAAAAGTTTTAAAAAGTATTTATGTATAAAATGTAGTTATACATACCCTCATGTGGGTGTGTCTCACTGAGGTGTAAAAATGCTGCCACTGATTTTTCGTAAAATAGACTGTTTTCTCTTTGCTACGTACGTGACAGCTGCTGTCCTGTTTTTCTGTTTAAGGAACATGCGCTACGGGCTCTATCACTCGCTCTTCGAATGGTTCCATCCACTCTACCTACTCGATAAGAAAAACGGCTTCAAAACACAGTATTTTGTCACTGCGAAAACAATGCCAGAGCTATACGACCTTGTTAACAGGTAAAACACAGGAATATTTTGGGGCCAGGACTTTTCTAAACGAAATCAGAGCTTTGTATAGGGTCCTGTTCTGTTGCGGGGAGAGGAGTAAAGGTGGAGTATGAGAAAAATCCAGGGGACATCAGAACAATGAAAGTGGTGTTTGTACTGAGATAGAATGTATTTTTCCTCCTACTCCTCGGAACTTCTGTAATGTGGCCATGTTACCTTTATAAATTGAAACAGTCAAACAGAACCTAGGATGGTAGTAAGTCAGATCCCCCCACCCAAGGGGTCCCTCGGTGGCCCCTGCCGTTCTTTCTGTCAGGACCTCCGAGAGGCAACAGCATCTGCCAGGCCCCAGGGCCCGTGTGGGAGTAGGCCTTGGGCGGATTTGCATTTGAATCCTGGCTCCTGTTGCTTAAAAAGCCTTAAGCAGAGCACCCTTCTGAGCCCCAGATTCTCACTGTGCAGTGGTGATAATAATGCCTTCCTATAGGGCTCAGAGCAATATGTGAAAATATCTGTCACTGCCTCATACAGAGTGTTGTTATTACTATCAATATTCTTTTTTTAATATATTTTATTGATTATGCTATTACAGTTGTCCCATTTCTCCCCCACCATTCCCCTCCACCCTGCACACCTCCTCCCACCCATATTCCCCCCTTTAGTTCATGTCTATGTGTCGTACGTTCTTCATCTTCTACATTTCCCACGCTATTCTTGCCCTCCCCCTGTCTATTTTCTACCTTCCATCTATGCTACTTATTCTCTGTACCTTTTCCCCCTCTCTCTTCCTCCCACTCCCCTGTTGCTAACCCTCCATGTGATCTTGATTTCTGTAATTCTGTTCCTGTTCTGGTTGTTTGCTTAGTTTGCTTTTGTTTTAGGTGTGGTTGTTAATATCTTATTCTTAAGGTGATTACTTTTACTTTGGGATTTGTCTCACCTCGTTTTATTCCTAGCTTGCCCCTCTCGAACCTGGGGGCTGCTAGAGGACAAGGAGCAGCCATTTATGCCTGGGCTCTCGCTTAGAGAGGCACCCGAACTTGGACCTGCAGGCACCTTGGACCTGCCTTGCATCCAGATGGTGTCTCTAAGGAAACAGTACGGTTTGGTTGTAAGAGACCAGCAGAGGCTTGGAGTCCAGAATTGGATCTGGAATCCTGTTCTTTTTCCTACTGGCTCTGTGGCCTTGACCAAACTACTTCATCTTCCTAAATCTCTGTTTTTTTCACCTGTGAAATGGGGATGATTTACACCATAGGGTCATTGCAAGAACTAATGAGGCAAAGACTATAAAATGCCAAGTACAATTTCTCACGCAGAGTGAAATACAGATTATATTATATTTTGCCTCTTAAACGGGCAGTCTTTTTCCTGGAGTTATTTGCTGTCCTGATCATGGGTACAGCCTAGGAATTGGCAGCAGGCAGATTTACATTTGAATTCCAGCTCTTGTTTTCTGACAAGCTTTTTCACCTAAAACAAATTGCCTTGCTGAGCATCAGATTCTTGCTCTCTGAGGTGGGACTAATAATGCGTGCCTTACAGGTACATACTCACACTCACGCCTCATAGGACTCAGCGTAATAACACGTGAAGGTGCAGCCGTGGCTCAGGTGGTTCTACAAATTCTTTATGGTGAAGCTTTGGGTAGCTGTCCACAGGTATGCATTGGACAGAATAGTTCAAGCTCCTCATACATTTCAAAAGTAGAAACCTTAATCCTATGCTTCTGGAGCACCATTTTTTTTTTTTAAGATTTTATTTATTTACTTTTAGAGAGAGAGAGGAAGGGAGGGAAAAAGAGAGGGAGAGAAACATTGATGTGTGAGAGATATATCCATCATTTGCCTCTTGCATGCCCTCCCCAACCAGGGACCTGGCCCGCAACCCAGGCACGTGCCCTGACTAGGAATCAAACCAGTGACCCTTTGGTTCGTAGGCCGGTACTCAGTCTACTGAGCCACACCAACCAGGGGTGGAGCACCATTCTTTTAGTTGGAATTAGTTGCTGGAGGGAGACCAAATTGTATAATACTGATTACAACTCTACTTTTTAAAAAGTCATTTAAAAAAAAGAAGAGGGGGAAATATTCCAAAATGCTCTGTATTCAACAGTGGTTGTGAGAGCAGAGGCATTTTTTTTTTTTTTTTTTTTTTGCGCGTAAGTGGTGGTTTTTGTCTCTTCTGTTTTCCACAATCTCTGCCCTGTGGTAAGTTACGGCACTTCCAAAGTGGAAGAAAGTTAATTTTTAATTATTCTTTGCAGTGCTGACCGTATTGCAAAAAAGGAATCGTAAGACTTCACTGCGAATGGATTCAGGCAGTAAGCTTTGTGCTAATTGCGTGTCTTTCAGGTATAAACCCGACCTGATCTGGTCTGACGGAGACTGGGAAGGTCCCGACACCTACTGGAACTCTACAGGTTTTCTGTCCTGGCTCTACAATGACAGCCCGGTCAAGGTATGTGATCGTATGGCTTCTCCCTTATTTATCTGTTGTGATAAAAAAAAAAAAAGTGTAAAGAGACAAGCTCTGGAATGAGGACCACAATGGCAACAGCAGTGACCATAAACAGCGATGTTCTCATGGGGCCGCCAGGGACCCAGGGACTTCACGGATGGTAATTAAAGGCTTTCACCTTCAATTCTTTCCCCTTTAAGCAGAAACTTTCTTTTTCTCCTTTAATTCTTGATTTTGACCACACAGGTTTAAATCTTGTTAAAATTAATATACCAAATTAATAACATTAAATGATAGGAGTAAAATGCAACTATCTACGCTTTACCTACTCTGTTGATTATGTAGTTTACCTGTTAAGGGGAAATTTTATTTCCTTTATATCCAAATTCTTGAGGGAACTTTGTCTTCCTCCCCCATCACCCCGCAGCCCCAGTCCACACCGCCACACTGCACAGTCGCGGTCTGTTCACAGTTTGTACTATGGTGCACAGTCAGAGCAGCAGAAATCTTAGCCCTCACTGTAGGAAATTTCAAAAATGTTACACATCCTGGATTTGTTGTGGGTCTAGAAAAATCTAAGTATAAGAACAGTTTGGTGGATTGAGTGTGGGCCTGTAAACCAAAGGATCGCGGTTTGATTCCCAGTCAGGGCACATGCCTGGGTTGTGGGCCAGTTCCTGGCAAGGGATGCACGAGAGGCAACCATACATTGATGTTTCTCTCCCTCTTTCCCTCTCTCTTTCCCTTCCCCTCTAAAGATAAATAAACAAAATGTTAAAAAAAAAAAGAACAGTTTGAATTAAGCTATCTTGGTAGATTCATAAACCTCTTATTGGGTAACTATTACTAAACTCAGAAAATGGGAAGAAAGGAAAAAGGAAAGAGGTCCTATGTGACAAATAGGGACAAATTGAGAGTGGTTTTCTGGGACTTGCCAAATGCGTGGGGACTTTTAGTGGCACAGCATCATGGTTCTCCGCCAAGGGTCCTCACACAGGGTGGCCTAGCTGTGGACCCTTGGGTGGGATGCTGTAGACCCTGGTTTCCCACTCTTGTTCTGAATGCTTTCTATTATTTTTAAATTTTTTTTATTGATTGATTGATTCTAGAGAGAGAGGCATGATTTGTTGTTCCACCTATTTATGCCTTCATTGGTTGATTCTTATATGTGCCCTGACCGGGGATTGAACTTGCAACCTTTGCTTATTGGGACAGTGCTCTAAACAACTGAGCTACCCAGCCAGGGCTCTGGATGCCTTCCCATGCATTAGGAAAGACTTATTGTGGAGCAATAGTCACTATAGGCAAGTATTTCTAGGAGAAATAGACCCTTCTCCTTACCGTTCCCTCTATCGGTAATTCCTGTGCTTTCTGCAGGCCTTCACTCAGAAGCCCTCAGTGCAGTGCAGCCCGCCTCCCGCCTCCCGCCTCCCGCCACCCGCCCAGGGCTGCAGCGCGCCCCTGCCGCACTGCGTGCCTTCCCCTGCTCTCTCTCTCTCTCTCTCTCTCAGCACTCACCTGGTCTAACATATTCCAGATACCATTTAATTGTTCATTATCTGTCTCTTCCACCGAAGTGTCAACTTCATACTTTATAAGGGCAAGGGTTTGGGTCAGTCCATTGCTATCCCCAACCCTGAGAACAGCTTTTGGCTTAGTTAGGCACATAATAATATTGATCAAATGTAAACTAAATCTGGCTCCTGACAATTTATATTCTCTCCTGGAAGTGTTAGGAAACATCCTGGACCAGGTTCTTCCATTTATGTGAATCCCTAGGTAATGAACTCTGATGTAATGTCATAACTGTTCATACATCTGTCTCCTCAGCTAGTTTCTGCTGGATCTCAGAGGGCAAGAACTGTTTTATTCACCTTAGATACCGCAGCATGAGCCTCCTAGTGGTAGGAAACATTTACATGTATATATTCCATGTAATGATTTCTCATAGTTCAGCTAAACCTGGAAGGAAGGAAAAGAATATTTGATTGTTGACTTTCTTTACCTGGCTCATGTAGGGGAAGTGTCCTGGGCTGGGCTCAGATACCTGAAGCATAGTCTCAGCTTTCCGAAATTCCCTGGGGTTATTACCTCGGGCAGGTCTTCTCTCCATTTCTCCTCTAATCAAATAAGTGGTTTACAAGATAATCTTTGAAACAGGCTGCGCCAGCTTCGTTGTGACAGATAGCTGGACCAGGGTTTCTCAGCCTCGGAACTATTGACATTTAGGGCTGCGTATTTCTTTGTTGTGATGAAGCTGTCCTAGACCTTGTAAAAAGTTTAACACGATCTCTGGCCTTTCCCCACTAGATGGCAGTAATGACAACCCAAAATGTCCCTTGGGCTTTGCCAAACTCCTCTGGGGCAAAATGGACCCCAGCTGAGAACTACACCTCTGGAAGATCAGCAGTTTCAGCCGATGTGCTGCAAGAATGTTTAAACATGCCGTTCCTGACTACTTAGTCAGGGGCACTGACCTCTTTTCTCTTAGATTATCAGATTAAAAAATGACAACAGCCCACACAACAATAATCGTAGGATGTGAATGGATCAAAATTATGCCTATTTTTATCATATTGGCAAAAAATATATTTTGTGGCATGTCGCAGAATTTTAGTAATTAGTTTATGTGCGCCACAAGATGGAAAAAGTTGAAAATCGCTGCTCTTTAGGCTAAGCCTGCACCTTGCTTCCAAGTAGACTCTTAACGTATCATGCTGCGTCACGTAGGGAAGACAAGGCACCTTCCCCTCGATGACCCAGTATGTGTCCCTCCTTTAGGATGAGGTGGTGGTGAATGACCGATGGGGTTTTAACTGCTCCTGTCACCACGGAGGATACTACAACTGTGCAGATAAATTCCAGCCGTCGAGTTTGCCGGACCACAAGTGGGAGATGTGCACCTCCATCGACAAGAGGTCCTGGGGCTACCGTCGCACCATGTCAATATCTGACACCTCGAGCGAATCTGAAATCATCTCGGTAAGTGCCCCGTGAGTTAGGTAACTGCCATCTCAAACTCGCCTTCTGACTGAGCGTGGTGGAAACACTCTGGGTGAGCGTGCTGGTGAGTGGGACCTTTGGGTTGTTGAACGTACTCAGAGAAGCCTGTCCCGAGAGAATCATTGTAACCACAGAGGAAAGTTTTACGTACAGATGTGTTCTTTCCAGGCTTATTTTCAGCTGGACAGATGGGTTGTTTCCATTTCCTGCAACCATAAAGAGATAGTTAAGTAGATTTGGGGGTTGTCCTTAATCATCAAAATATTATTAATGTAATATGGGTAAATGCTTAGAGGGTTGAGTGAAAAAATAAGTTACACTCACAACTGTAAAAAATTAACTACATAGAAAAAAGACTGAAAAACAAAAAGTTAATGATGTGGTGTCTTTGGGGTATAGTAACAAATTCTCCTTTTTAGAATTGTCTGCATACAACCTTCATTTCTCTGGGTTACCCTGAAGTGCACCTGTTCGAGGTCACAGTAAACAAGTAAACACACACATATCCCACTAGAAGCCTTGAAGAATGTATCTTAGTCCCTTCTGATCCTCAGGGATATGATCCAAGACCCCCAATGGGTGCCTGCAACCAAGGATAGTACCAAACACTCTCTCTCTCTCTCTGTCTCTCTCTCTTTCTACATATATATAAAATGTTTTATCCTATACTATACATACCTATGACAAAGTTTGATTTATAAATTAGGCACACTAAGAGATTAAAAACAATAAATAATAATAGAATAATTATAATAATATACTGTAATAAAAGTTATGTGAACCTGGTCTCCCAAAATACCTGATTGTACATACTCACCCTTCTTCTTGTGATGATGCGAGATGACACAATGCTTACTTGATGAGATGAATTGAAGTACTGAAAACTTACAAACTGTTTATTTCTGGAATTTTCCATTTAATATTTTTAGACTGCAGTTGACCCTGGATAACTAGAACTGTGGGAAGTGAAACTGCGGATAAGCGGATCTCTTTACAGATGTTTTCCTGGTGGGGCAGCATATACATTAATATAGCCCAGCACATACAGAGCATCCTGAAAGTCTTCAGATCTCTTCCGTCTCCCCAGAGCCTCCCCAGCGCCCCCTCAAATCTCTTCTCTCTGATCCCCATAGTCTCTCTGTAGGACTCCATGTAATCCTTTCATGGCCAAGTGCTTTGTTCTCGGCTTTCCTGCGTGCACTTTGTGGCTTCTGACACATGACCCTTCCCTCCCAGGGAAATGCCCATGATCACTCCCTAGAATTTGAGTTAATATATCTCTCCATCTTGCAGCAGGATTTTTCAGTTTTCTTATTAATCCTGTCTTGCTTTTATACTGACAAAAATGTATAGTATTTTTCAAAAGGGTAAAGGACATTCACAAAGCAGGGAGAGAAGGTGTCCTAGATTCTTTTTCTTCTCTAAATATCTGTGTGTTCTAGGAATTATGCCAGGGTTAAAATTCATAACAAGGACTTCCTTGTTTCTGCTCTCTCCAGGAACTGGTTCAGACAGTCAGTTTGGGAGGAAACTACCTTCTCAACATCGGACCGACTAAAGACGGACTGATTGTTCCCATCTTCCAAGAAAGGCTACTTGCTGTGGGGAAGTGGCTGCACATCAATGGGGAGGCTATCTATTCCTCCAAACCGTGGAGGGTTCAACTGGAAAAGAACGAATCTGTATGGTGAGCCCTGTCCTCCGTCGTGTGCAGGAACCCGACTGTGGCTGGTCTTGAACTGGCATCTCCGTGGGTCCATGATGTTAGAAGCCACACTGGAAGTCATCTTGAAGAATCCCAAAAGCTGTTCTTTTGCTATTAAGTTGTACCTCAGCTTGTGGTTTAAGCCACCAGGATATCTGTGACTAGTAAGGGCAGCCATAGGCTTGGTGCAAAAAAGCATCAGTCAGTTTACTTGACACTTTATCTTGTCTTCCTAAAATTAGTAATAGCTCATAGTTGTGTAGTAGCACCTATGACATGCAGGGCTCCATTCCAACTTCTTTCCACCCATTTAATCCCCTCAACAAGCCCACCAAATAGATACTGTTATTACCCCCACATTACAAGTGAGAAAGGGGCCCAAAACAGTGATACCACTTGCCTGGGATCACAGAGCTAGTAAATGGAGAAGTCACGGTTCACACTTGGAATTGCGGATCTAGTTACTTGATCTTGGACCTGAGTTTTTGCAACTGCAACGTGGGGTGGTGATGCTTAACTTCCTAGAGCTGTTGGGAGGGTTAAATGAGATAATGGGTGTAAAGCTTCCAGCAGGGTGTCAGGCACATAGGGCACGTTTGATAAGAGACATCTGCTCGTGTTGTACCATACAGCACAGGTCCTTGGATCAGGGTGAACACGTTCACCCCTCAGTTCTGGATGAGCTTCTGTTCAGTGGTTTTCATCCTCTTCTCTAAGCGTGGTGAAATCTCAGAATAACAAATTTGCCTTCATTGCACATCTTGCCTTTGTGATATCCTCTGATGTTTTCACATGGATTTGGAGTTGAAAAAATATTTGAATAATAAGGCAGCTGGCTTCAGTGGGAAATAACTAGTGTAAGAGTTCAAAATTTTTCAAGAAAACTTATAACCCAATGGAGAAGGAAAATAGAAGGTGTCTCAGGAAAAGGCTGCTTTCTTCCCATGGACCTTAACTGATACTGTTATCGTATCTGTCACTGGCATCAGGGACAGTCACAAGGTCTTGGAATTGGTAGTTAATAAAAAGGGAAATGTATCAGGTTATGTGTAATAACCTCAGGTGTCAGAGTAACAGACCAGTTATCCGATAACGATGCTGTTCTCCCCCAGGTACACCTCAGAAGGAGCAGCGGTGTATGCCATTTTCCTGAAATGGCCAGAAAATGGAGTTTTAAGTCTTAAATCCCCCCAAACTACCTCCAGTACACAGGTAAGGAGCCTCAGTCGGTCCTTTCAGAGATGTAACAGTTTTGAAAGGAATTGGCAGATTTTCTCTACTTCTTTTTTCCTCCCCAGGCTTCCCCCATGTTATTCCCCCTTTGGACTGGCTTCCCTGCCCTGGCCCAGCTTGGTGGTTTTCCTCCATTTTCAGGCCGTATTCTGTACTCACTGATGTATTAATGTTTTCTCCATTGCCTTTTTTTTTCTTCAGATAATTATGCTGGGAATCCAAGAAGATCTGAAGTGGTCCAGAAATCCCCATGAAGATCTCCTCATTTACCTGCCCCAGTTACCACCCTCTGCTCTCCCGGTTGAGTTTGCTTGGACCATAAAGATGACGGGAGTGGAGTGATCGTTGGCGTTCAAGAGGAAAGGGACACCATCTGTCGTTCACTGTTTTGATTTTCTTCTTATAGTACCATCGTTGCAATAAACTCCTCTTTCCTACCCGGTGATGGCTTTCCAACATACTTTAATCACAGGAACTGAATGCCTTACTCTGATGTCTCCATGGCTGAGAGACCTGAGACATCTCGCCAGTATGTCTCTCTCTCATCAGCAGAAGAAAGAACCAAACAGTTAAACTTTGAGTTCATCCTTTTCTAACTTTGGAAATTATCTACAATGCAACCTTCCCTCCATCCTCTGTTTGATGACTGGCTTACTCAATGACTTCAGATAAAGAATAAGCCAATTCACCATGTTGCCTATGGGAGGAGATTTAAAGGGTTTGTCAGACTCAACCACCTGCTATTGATTTGGCATCAGCTGTCACCAGCACCGCCTCAAAGAGCAGGAGAGCCCGAAGGGAAAGGAAAAGGCTTGCGAGGCTAACAGCTCTTCAGAACTTTCCAAAGGCAGCCAAGGGCTCTGAAATTCAGTCTGTGTACAATGACATTATGAAGAAAATGGATGTGATTCTGCCCTGCTTTTGAAATAGAATCAAATAAATTTTAATCTCTACCAAATCATCTCTACCAAAAAATGCGTGATAGCTTTCTTTTCCCATTTGCTGTATGGACTGCTCCCCGCAGCATTGCATTTCCTTGTTTGAAAAGGGCCGGCTGCATCTCCTTGATGCAGAACAAATGAAGTATCTTTGGTTTTTCTGTTCCTCACTTCTAGTACCATTCTTTTTTCTTTTTATTTTTTTAGCATCAAGCAAAAAAAAAAAGGAACTTAATATGGAAAAGCTTTAAAAACATTTAATCAAAGAAAAAGCATTTTCCATAAAGAACTAAGTACATGCAAACACTTCAGTCATGGGTTTTATTTGAGGTCTGGGGAAACTTGGGGAATAATTGGTAACAATCGTTTCATAATACCACAGGCGAAGAACAGACAGGTGGCCTCTTACATCACATATATCTTCTTAAGGAAGAAATAAATGACCCATTGTATTGTTTTTACAAATCACTCTTCACTAAGTGTGACTCATTTTTATATCCATTGCATTTATAAACACATTTTCTATTTGAACAGAAAAAAAGTAAATTCAGGAGCTCATAGTATGTAATTCCAGGCATTATCATGGAAAAGTGCACAGGACAGAGAGGAATTTGACATCAAGGCTGGAAGGGCTACCCTGACTGGTGTGGCTTTAGGGGGCTGAGCACTGTCCCATAAACAAGGGTCGCTGTTTCCATTCGGGTCAGAGCACATGCCTGGGTTTCAGGCAGGTGCCCCACTGGGGGCATGTGAGAGAAAACCAGTTGATGTTTCTTTCCCTCTCTTTCTCTCCCACTTCCCTTCCCTCTAAAAACAAATAATGGCCCTGGCTGGCGTGGCTTCAGTGGATTGAGTGCCAGCCTGTGAACCAAAGGGTTGCTGGTTCAACTCCCAGTCAGGGCACATACCTGGGTTGTAGGCAAGGTTCCCAGCAGGGGGCACATGAGAAGCAGCCATACATTGATGTATCTCTCCCTCTCTTTCTCCCTCCCTTCCCCTCTCTCTAAAAATAAATGAAATCTTTTTAAAAAATAAAAACAAATAAATAAAATTTTAAAAAGCTGGAAGGGCCTTAGACTTCCACTCTAATCCTGGAGAAGGGAAACTGAGGGACCTGGTGGGGAAATGGTTTGTCCATTGTCATATAGCTGGTCTCCAGCCAAATCTAGTACCATTCTTTTGAGTTGACTACCAGTTCAACCTCTTAAATTGTGAGTCCAATCAAATGTTCTATTACCTTATTTAATAGATGTATTTAGAAATCTCTGCCCAACAATTAAGGAATATTTTTCTCGAGTGCATATGGGACATTTACAAATGTAAATACCACAGAAGCAGTATCACATGGGTTATATATGTCTGCAACATAATTAAAAGATCATAAAAACCTGAAGAAAACTTGTATGTTTGGAAATTTTAAAACATTTCTAAATAACTCAATGATCAAAGAAGGCACCTGCTTAAAACCCTTCAAATGTATTACTGTGAAGATAACTTTTATTAATATATCTCTGAAGCCCTACAGTCTGGTCCCTGCCAATCTCTCCCATCTTAATGGGAAGGCCTTTCCTACTCCCTCCCCACTCTCTAATCATTCTGGCCTTCTTTTCATATTTCCAAAACAAGGTTTTACAGACATTTCTAAGTGCTGCCTAAAGTAAGAAATTTATTTTACATTGCAACCTGTTTGACATTATATATGTGTAACAAACAAAAGTTTTGCAAAACAGTACTTAGTGATTACACAATGCACTCTGATATTTTCTATGTTTTTTCCTTAAAAGTTTATATCCACTAAGTTGCTATTATGACCATAACATATATTTTGAAAAATACTGCTCTAAGCATTGAATTGCATTGCCTCAGGATCTTTGCACATGCTGTGCTCTCTGTCTAAAAAGCTTTTCTTGTATCCTCTTTACCTGGATAGATCACACTCATTCTTCCAGGTGTGAAATCAAAGGATGCTTCTCTCTCTGGAGTCAACTGCCTGCATTTGAATCCCGAAGGTGGTGATGAAGTTAATATGTGCAAAGAACTCAGAACAGCATGTGGCAAGTAGCAATGCTCCATCTTATTGTGAAAGGTAGTACTTATACCACTGTCTGCGTGATTGTTTTGGATGAAAAAAGGACCACATAGTAACCCTGACAAGCTGGGGGAGGAAGGGGCGCGTGGCAGGCCTGACAAACTGGTGACTGAAAGTAACCATTCCAGATGGTCTGAACACAAAAATTCCCAAGGAAAGCAGATTATGGTGGTGAGCGCGTCATAGGCCAGTAGCTTCCTCGACCAAGTCAGTTGGTGTGTTAAGTGAGCCTGTATATTGTCTTTGTGTATCTAGGATAACATACCTTTCACTTGTCAGAGTAATTCTCTTTCCGAGACGCCCTCTGAGACACATCTGGCACTAGAGAACGAGACCACAGAATCCCCCACTGATATCGTGGGCATACTATCGCCATGTACTGTACATGTTCTTAACTGTACCTGGCGATGTAAAAGAAATGTCTCTCCGCTTTGCTTTTTATCCAGGCCTAGAGATTTCCTCCTGTTCGACTTTCTCCTGCCTCCTTAATCTACCAACAGATTTCACGTAAACCTCCTTAAGCTTCTCCTTTGATTGTAACGTATAAAACAAGCTGCAGAACTGCCATTCTCCAGAGCATTTACTCAATCCATTGAGATTTTGCTTCCTCTTGTCCTCAAAATTTGTCTCAAATAAGGCTTTTCTATAGGCTGGCCATTCTTCCATCGACAGTATATCTGTCTGCCCACACCCCCCTGACTCTAAAGCTATGAAGACAGAAACTTTGGTTAATATTTAATCCTCTTTATAGTCCAAGCGTCTCACTTCTCCTGGCAATGAAACGGGGCTCACATGCACCCCATAATGAGTACGGAAGTACTGGGCGGATAGAAGGTAAGCGGAGAGGCTGGGGGCGGGGCCAGCGTAGGGCGTCATCACGTCGCTCCAGAGGCCCGCCCCAAAGGCGAGGCCATGCCTACTTGGAGGTGGGTAGTCACGTGGGACTCAGTGGGGCCTCCCCCGGGGTCAGCGGGACCAAGATGGCGACAATGAGGGGTTCGCTGCAGCAGAGACTGGTGGGCTTGGCTTCCGTCAGGGCCGTAAGTGCCACGGCCGGCGAGAGGCGGCCATGCAGGCACCGTGACGCTGGGGGTCGGGGGCCTGACTCGTTCGGCTCCTCTGAGAGGCGAAGCCAGAGAGCTGTTCAGTCCCGAGTCAGGTGGACCTTGAAGTCTTAATGTGTACCCCAGATCCCTTGAGGATTATAGGGAAAACAGTCACGGAGAAGGGGAGCGACTTGCCCGGGTCATGGAGACATGGGACGCCATCTCCGGTGTCCTAATTTCCTGTTCAAAGCTCTTTTTGGTGACCCTGGCACCTTTCTCCGTCTAATTGAGCTTAAGACTTCTCCAAGTTCCTCCTTAGTGAAAAAATCACAAATACCCCTCCAGTTCCCAGTGAGAAAAGCAAAGTCATTCCCCTCCCTTTGTCTAAACGCTCAATTGTTACGCAGTTGGAAATGAGTCCGTACTTCAGGGAGTTGGAAATGGACCTGCGCCGGGAACAGGAATCTCGTGTTTATTCTTGTTTCTAAGGGGAATATTCTCTCTGCTCCTAATTCTAAAAGAGACCAAATGTGAATTATTATTATTTTTATGTATTGATTGATTCTTAAAAGGAAGAAGGGGGAGAAAAAGAGAAACACCGATTTGTTGTTCCTTTTATTTATGTACTTAACTGGTTGATTCTTGTGTGTACCCTGACCTGATCAACCTGTAAACTTGGCATATCAGGACAACCTTGTAACCAACGGAGCTAATCCACTCAAATGTGAATTAAGTGGTGAGAACTACTGCTTCTGGTCTCAGCATTAGTGAGGACAGGTCCAGTTCTTCAGATCAGCACCCTGGGTGATTTTTTTCTTTTTCTACACTTCATGGAGTTTATTTGGTTTCATTATGTAGTATCTACAGTTCACACACAGAGAAAGGAATAAAAGAGTGTAGGTTAGGTGTTTAAATTTGTTCAAGTATTACAATAATGAGTTCCACAGTTTAGTCCCACAAAGTACAGTAAAACACCACTGTAGTAACCCAGCAAGCCCCTTAGTC